>JABFPN010003134.1:0-19216 GCA_022817305.1 Leptoteleia sp. ZL-2020
ATATTATTTCATATATTACGAATTCATATATTACGAATTACCAAGATCTTGGTAATTAATAATAAAAAATTCGTAATATATGAAATAATATTAGTATTTATTTAAAAGAAAGATAATATATCACAACTTTACGAATACACTTAGTAAAATATACTCATATATTTCTCTCAGTGTAAAATAATGAATAATATACTATCGCTAATGGCGAATATTTGTAAAAGACTTAAAACATTAATGTTATCTGATGAAGTGTTGCCGCTTATCTGCGACAGTGGATGTAGAAAATTGTAATTAAAAACTGAATCGACTAGATACGACTTAGACGATAAGAATGATTACGCATAAAGGTTGCAGACGGTCACTGTGTATATCTACGTCGATATCTGTTCGCTCTAATTTGGCCTTGAATCTAATACAAGTCTACACAATGCAGTTCGTGAACCTCCCGAGCATTGTCATTTCGTACTTAAACTCCCGCTTATCACGTCAAGCCGGGGATCATATTTTTAACGCAACTATCAACAGGGATTTCTTGCTTTATTGCATCCAATTTGTCGATGCTTTTAGAATTGTATTAATTAGAAGTGTATCGAGCGGAATAATACATTCGTCTCAAATATAAGCACCGAATACAGATGGCGATTATTTTTATGAAAATATTTTAACATTGAATATGCGTTCAACAAAAAAAAAACAATTTTTTTTTAACAGAATAAGTTTCTGTTGAAACGAACCAGAAATTTGCCCATGGGAATATTGTCTTAGAATCCTGTGATAATTATAAATTCAATTATTTAAGAACCAGAAATTATAACCAAATTAAAATGTAAAAGTTAGACGGGGATACAAGTTGTACTAATAATTTAAATTTTTTTATGAAATATACCTATTTTTTCGTGAAAATTCAGAGATACCAAATGAAAGCATTAACTTTTTATTTAATTATAAAACTTAATAGATGAAACACGCTATTAATCAATAAATATCACCGAAAATAATATCCACCGCGTTTGTTCAACAAATTCTCGCCATGCGAGCACTATATAATTGATCAAATAATAGATAACGTTGGAATACTCAAAAACAAAATATTTCAAATCGGATTTCATGGAAACGTAGGTGGCGCCTTTGAAAGTGTCGACCGGATTGTTAATTAATCAACTGATTAATTTAAATTGATCGAATAAAACTAATGATCAATCATCGTTATCCGGATGGACAAAAGTGTGATCATTTCCGGTGTGTTTTAAACAAATGTCCAATTAATCTGGATTAAGCGCAAAGTTATCCATTTAAATTGATACATTTTATATTTCCGATTGAAATAAAGCCGCGGCGCGTTAAAATCAATAAAATTTCATTTGCGTCGTAGACGCGAAACGCCGCGTAGACTAAACTGAATCGCGCGGAAATATCAAACGTGACTCATAACACTGCAAAACACTGCATTCTAGGATTCGATAATTCAATTTCCAGCTAGACTTTGCACAGGTGATGTGAACAACTGTGTAATTGTAAGTATTGCGCGCGACTTTGATGCCGTATCGGCGGTACCGCGATCAAATTCATTTCGCAATTTATCATCGATAATTTGACGCCGATAGAACGCAATATTTAATCGTGAATTTTATTCCAGAACGCAACCCCGATCTAACGTGACGACGTTTCGGTTGCGTTATTTATGATTCGCGGCTCGCGCGCGGATAAGCGCGCTCGCATAGAAATTAGCCGGCAACGTTATTAGCCCGCGCTCGGGCATCCGGGCCAATGTAAACGCGCCGTAAAAATATGCAAAAACCCCGCAGTCCTTTAATGTCGATCAAATAATTTAGAAGCTCATTCAATTTCGGGCACAAAGTTGCCCCAAAGTTTCGCCCGCTCGCGCCGTCCTTTCTCCGCCAAGTTATGAATATTTTATTGATATTTTCGAACGGGCAGCTTGCTTTAGGCGAACGCCCGCGAAAGAACCCGATCGCTTTAATCACATTTCTCCATTCTAATTAGACTTTTCTAACAAAACCAATTTATATTTATCCATTAAAATTTCAATCCAAATTCAAGCCCACCAAAGCTCGTTCGTTAATTACAATGTTATATGATAGAGTTAATCGTTTATATGGCAAGGATATCCGATCTGAACAATTATTTTTTATGGGTATAGTTAAAGATACGATATCTGACGAGTTTCAATCAAATTTATTATATTTTTTTTTTTTTTTTTCAAAGCAGAACTAATGAGAAGAGGGTTTGATCATTTCAGATTAGATTTTATGAACTCTGACAAGATATGTTATCATTAGATATAATAATGTATGGTTAGATCAGTTTAGACCATTACCAAGTAGGAAATGTTCTATCCCATTGGTACAATACTGTTACCAGAGTTACCAGTACTAGTAAATTTGTTTACCAGTACAGTGACGGAATAGTGCCAGTAATGGAGTGTGATAACACTGGGCCAGTACCCTATAACTTGGTCCTGCATTGAACAATTTTCTTAAATCACCAGTAATGGTTCAAGTCTGGATCAACTATGGCGTTGATATTTTGCCTGGCATGTCTTACATCTGGTTATGTTCTGTTTTTGTTGATAATCAAGCTTAAACCAGTACCGGCCCTAACTGCTTACCAAAGTCTGGCTAACAGTACTGGACCAGAATCAGCCCCGTAAAAGTATTGATCTCCATTAAACTGTAATATGAATGTGAAAGGGGCGTGGCTTAAAATTTTCAGGGACAGTGCACTAATGGTACAGAGTGCGACTGGTGACACTAAGGTAACGAGTTCTATTTTTTAATAACATTTTTTTCTACCGTTTTTTGAAAATAATTTGTCATGTTATAAGGAATACTATAAACGCACACATACGCCGTAGTATATATCAACAAATTTCACTCAATGTATACCAAAAAAAAATAATATATTTGAAAACAAAAGGAAAATGAAATATAATAACATTTGACTAGCGCCGAAGTGCTTGCGAACGTTTCCGTGAAAGAAAGTCGCCTTTATTTGTCAAAGAAAGAACGTTCCAAAATAGACAGAACAATCTTTGTTTGACGAATAATTGAACCGGCTCTATTAGACGCGAGACGGTCGCGAACAATGCCGCGTCTGTGTTAGTTCAAGGTTAGGTAAGACGGAAGTCTGGCTCTAGTGTGTTTGGAATACCATCGGCGCGAAGCCATAGCCACTTATACACACGAGTACTGAGGAGAATTTCATTTCTCGTTATGACGATACGCAGGACGTTAGACGCGCGTCTACGCGGTAACATAGGTTAGTGACACGCGAAGGCCAACTACTTCTAAGCCACCGCGATAACGTTCATTATGTCCGGGCAACGCCAAAGCCACGCCAACACTTAGAACGTGCGCATTCGCACATCGCGCGCGGCCACATTTCGTGGCCGTTTCATTAATTCAGCCGAATACCGCGCGCAAGGAGTCCTGCAGAAATTTCGGCGCTGGAGTAACGGTTCGTTTATCTCCCGTATTAAATTACAAAATATGCACATGGAATTTGTAAAAATTAGTCTGGCGTATTATCCCGCTGCAGCATTGTCCGACCAATTGAATTAAAGCGAATTAATTAAACGAAATAATTTGTAATAATAATCGTTAATTTTGGTAGCCGAGGAAGCCACCGACGGTGCGGAAAAGGTAGAAGGATCCATTTAATAATCAAAGCGTTCGAATAATAATTAAAATAACTCGATTATATGTTTTGAATATATTATTATATTCGTTGAAGAATCTATAAATGCGAGGTGGCACAAGTGCGAAATTAACATAAACGATTACGGAATATTCCTTTCGATTTCTATGTTTGAATAAGCAATCACTTTTCTTGGCCCGACTTATCGCATAATCTAATATGACTAATAGTTTGGCGTATAAGACCTTGATTCGTCTATCACCGTTAGAGGTTACAGACGGTCAAACAAATTTAGAACGCTTAGTATGGCTTTCGATTGTGAGTGTCTGTTATGCCTCCTAATCTCTCATACAGTACGTGAGTTGTATTTCGAGAAAAGAAAGATTACTTTTTTAGGCAATTAAATTGAAAGGGACCCATGCGAATGGAGAAATTAATCGTCACGCTTTATTATAACGTAATTATATTTCCGCGCGAATTTTTGTTGCAAAAAATGTCAGTTCGATTTTGGACAATATCATAGCTGTTATTTTTACTGATCGTTAATTATAATTTCGTTTCGACGTAATTATCAATGCTTTAGAATACCTAGTCAAATATTTACAAAAAAAAAAAAAAAACTAGAATAGAATAAAATAAAATAAAGTCTCGATTTAAAACGAATTCATGTTGTCCCATTCATTGTAATTCCGCAAATTCGTCGCGTCGTACAAAATTCGCACGGATCAAGTAAAAACAACCGAGCATCAGTTACAATACGTTTCATTTAAATTCATCGATTTTAGAATCAGACAAGCAATTTTTCGGGCAGTAGCATGCAAAATGAAGCATTGGGTTTAAATAAAGATACGTACTTTCAACAATCGGAAGAATGTTCCACTCAAGTTTAATGCAAAATTCTTTCTCAATGTTACGTCTTTTTTTTTGTATAATACGACGCTGTAGAAGCAGTTTATTTACGACGGGGGAAAGAGTATGGAACCAACATCTGTTGCCAATGTTAAATTTGCCACAAAGTTGATATTAAAGCTATCCATTAAGTAAAATAGCGCGGGTTTCAACTTAGTTTTCGCGCTTCAAAATCGATATTGAGATGCAACTCATTTGTGCACTAAATTTAACGGGAGCGTATTTGCAGCTGCTTCGGTTATTGCTTATTATAATCCAAAAATTTTGTTTTTGCAATATCCCGCACGTCCGAACGTCAATAATTCGTTGAAATTTTTGAAATTAAAATATAATTTTAAATTGTGCGCTAACAAACACCAGAAATAAATGACTTTTAATTGAAACGTCACTCTTTTTAAATTTATGATTTTACACTGAGGAAAAAAGTTGTATTTCAAATTACTATACACGCAGGAAAATGTTGGAATAAAAATTACTGTATTGTGTAATCATTATCATCATCATCGCCTTGCCTCGTCGGTTCGCTCTCGCGAACCTTGATAACGTTGATGTAAAAATTGTGGTATTTTAATAAATTGACAGTCGAAAGAGTACAAAATTCGCACCAAATCCATCCACTACGAGCAAATCGTAGTAACTTTGCAAAATTATATAAAAAATGTTATTACATTGGTACAGTAATTATATAAACATCATAGACGATATTCCTCCAACTTTGAAAGGTATAGTTACTTTTATTATAACTTTTTTCTCAAGTAATAATTAGTAATATATTATAATGTGAAAAAATGAGCAATAATAATTAACGCTTAAGCCGACAGCTTGTCAAAATATCACATTAGGTAGTTGAAGAAGGTAATTCGGTGGATCGTATACTCCAAGTTATCTAGGATGTGCAACTCCTTGCATTTTATACGTTACACGCAGTTACGACGGTGGAAAGCGTTAAAAGAGCTGCCTCGCGAAAGCCAGCCTTGGCAGAGCCGCGGTATTCGGTAAAGCACGTTTCGAGCGGCAAACAAGGAAGTTTCATGATAAATCTTACGACCGCCAGTTTCCCTACTTGGGCGGGTTTTCTCGCAGTGCAAATTTGCAAAATGTTTTCTATTTTAATTGCATAGGGTTTTGACGGTGTCATAATAAAGCGCAACTGGAAACAAAATCGCATTGCATTGTAAGAATCTTTCTTACAATTTTCATCTGAAGATGAAAACTTCATCCAATAGCTGTCAGAACTTCGTTAAATTTTATTTTGAATTTTTGAAACTCTATATATATATATATATAGCCAGATATGGAAGTAACAATAGTCATTTAATTTTAAATTACGAAATAAATGTTTGAACCAAATAAAATAATTAGAAATAATAATAATAAATTCAATAAAAAAAAAAGAAGAAAAAGGAATAATTTGCATTCCAAAATTTACTGAAAAATTAAATATATAACAAGGATGTCTAATAATGACATCGTTAAATATTAAGTCATTAGATTTAATGCCACTTTGGATAAAATGAAAAAACTTCTTATGTTGATTTAAAATGACATTACGTCGCAAGTGAGAAAATGAACTTGACCGAATTCATACGGGAAAACATTTTAATTGGAGGACACGAGACATACTATTCCCAGTTTCACGATAGCTGCATAAGTGTTTCCTAGTAATGCAATTAATGGCCGTAGCGAACGAACCTAAAAATAGAGACCGCCGTTGTGCGTTTATTAAAGTTTCATAAAAGACATGAAGTGATATATTACGGCGTATTAAACACACTTCATCCTCATCGTCAATATTTGGGAACGGAAATTCTCGACAAGGAAATTTGCATTATCAATAAAAGGAAATAAAGAAAAAGCACAACGCAGTGAACCGAACTTTTTTTTAAAATATCCGAAAAACTTGTTGTTGAGCAATCCACAGTGAAATCAATAAGTGAATAATATTCAAATGACGCTCGATATTAAAAAGCACTTAAAAGTAAAGCTTGTCAAATGTTCGAACAGTTCAGAAATTTTATACTTTGAACATGTTCAAACTATTTGAACAGTTCAGAGTGTAACTTTTTGCAGTAGTTAGATATGGCGAAATAAATATGACATATGTACTGTATATATGGAACATATACGAAACAGATATGGGGCATGTATGGAACAGACATGGAACTGATATAGACCATACATGGGGCATATATGGAACTGATATGGAATATCTATGGAACAAGTGTGGATATATGGAACGTGTATGGACCATATATGGGATTTTTATGGAACAGTATTGTGCATACATGGAAAACATATGGAAAATATGTGGCATATATGGAGGAGATATGGAAGATATATGGAAATTAGAGAACAAAATTATTTTATATATAATATATAAATAATTATTTATACTTATAAATATTGTTTTTAAACTATATACATCTATATATAATAATATATATTTTATAAATAATATTTGTATGTATAAATAATTAACTTTATATATTAATATTCGAACACCTGAACTGCTCGAACATGCTCAATCTCGATAATTGATAGGCCTAGTTAAAAAGAGTTGATTCTCAAAGGTAAAAAGTTTGTTTTGGGTCAAATTAATAAATGCTAAAAGTCAGGGGTTCTTTATTAAACGATTTTACGTTGCGCGAGGTATTCTTTTATAGTGATTTGTTTTTAATTTTAACTGTTTGTTTGTTATTTAGCGATCTTCATCCTGCGCCGTGTCCGCAAAATTACACTTAGCACAATCAACGTCAATATTGGAAACCATGATCAATGAGAGCACATTGCACATAACGAGCTCAATACTTGCTCAGTACGGTAAAGACGAGCGTTCGATGCAATTTCGCATCATTTTGATGAAGCGTTTTATTGATTAAAGTTCGTAAAATTGCACGAATAAGTAAATATCGATATACGGGAATTAATACGCCTCCAAATACAGCAAATAATTTTCATTTCGTTAATAATAATTTCACCGCGTAATTGTGAAGCGTTTATGGTCAAATTTGGTAGGGTTACGTACCTGCGGTAATTTAAATGTAATCTATGTATTTTAAGTATAACTTAAAAAGATATTTAAGATTATTTCCATAAACATAAGGATACTGAGTAAAATATTTTTGCAATATTTGTCGAATTATACGCCGAGGGAAAAGATTGCTAAAATTTCTATTTGTAAGGCTATTATATTGAGATAAAATTGATATTAGGCGATAATTCTAATACCAAGAAATTATCGAAATTAGCAAAATATTTCTAAAGTGATAAGAAGGTTTGTAATTCTAGTAAATTTATATCAATTATCAAAAAATTTAGTAACTTGATACTATTTTTCTCCACGCATCTACATGTAATTTACTTGCATGAACATATTAATAAAAATACATGCATCCTCTACACATTTACTCAATTATTTATCAAATATAATCTCCTGCATAATTTTCTATTCCGGCGTGCAAACATACATGAATACTCAAGAAACATATTTAGTCGCGAGTTTTCGCATTTTTACATATAGATCAAAATTTTTCGAAAATTTCAATTTTATGATACTGCATCGTAAATATCTTATGGATTTGCAAATATAGCTGCTGTAAATTATTTTATGAATTTATGTACTTCATTATCACGCTACTCTTGAATTAATACTAAAGAGAACACTTATTGCGTTACACGTTTTATTATTTTAAGCTAAGAAATAATTACTGGCTTTAATTATAATATATCAATCTCCTGAATATATTAAATTATAGCACGAATTCCGTTATGATAATTTCCTGGTAACCTCATTTCAAGCTATTAAAGCAACGAATTTACAACTTTACTATTGTCACATTTAATACTCGCATATGATTGATTATATTAATCTAATATAATTTGCATTGTAATCACGCTTATGGAAGAATGATAATCAATGTCTTATAATTTGTATTGTAATACTAGTTTCGTGCACCAAGATGAAAATCAATACACTGATATTAACATTCTGTAATTTTCTACATATAAATAATAGTTATACTTAACAAAACTTGGGTTAACAACAAAATGAAATATACCGACCCCCTCCCCCTCAACCCGCGCCATTTAAAACGCAGATAACTAAATATTATTAATCAGTACAATAAACTTGACATTTCTGCACGAGAACGAATTTATTCGGCTAAATATGACATAATTGTTCCAAAAATGAATACAGTTAACCGAGTGATGGAACAATACTCATTAATCATATTCCAAGCAATCAAATTCGAAAAAGTCAAAAGTATTCCAAATCATTTATAAATATCTCGTTTTGAATCAAATGAAGTTATAAATAAAAATTTTTATCGGAACGCAGCGCCGCTGATAAATTAGGTGCGTTTAGCTTTAGTTCGAACAAACCAGTTATATTATACCGTTAGCCTGCCGTCAAAGTGGTACAGCCAGGGTCGGATTTTGGCATTTTTACTTCGCGCTAAGCAAGAATCCGAATGACACCGGTGACCAGCCGTTTGTTCGCATTTTTCATTGAACATTATTTTCGTTGCACAACGAGCGATCCAAATTGTACCGCGTAGACTCTGCGTTAACAAATAAAACTCGTTAGCCGAAAACAAATTAAATTTGCGAAATTGCCGCAACATATTAGCGACTGGAAAATGTTGCGAAAGAAAAATGTTTGTTATCATTATGGTTACCAGCGATTTAATTAAACAATCAAACGCGAGGGATCGGCCGATGTCGTTAAAATTCCAACGGGATAATAGAAAAAAAAAAATTCGCGCTGTATTATAAAGGGACATTAATTCGTCGCAAATCAATTATATTTGCAATCGCGTCACCATCACATAGACGCGGATTTAATTAAACTTTCTTCCTAAATTCATTTCCGCACTTCTCTTGGCGACTGTCCTGTTTGTGTATTCCGTGTGTACTTTAATTGACGTTTGACTCGATCATGTTGGGCCCTGCATGTAAATAAATTTGCTCTATCTTATATTATAATTCATTATAGTACTTTTAGATAAACAATTGAGTATATTTTGCTCCAAAACTTAGAAACTGAAGCCTTCTTCATATTCAAGGTGGCACCAGGATTAAGTTAAATAATTTGATGCTAAAGGTCATATCGTGTGATTGGACAACTCTCGAGAAGGTAACCTTGAAATAATAGCGAATCTTCGAATACTCAGATTTTCGATTGCTTGTAGAAGCATATGGTGAGACTTATGTGATCTTATGTCAGAAAAGTTGTTGAAAAAATGGTGATTGTAAATTCGAAGACAAAGAACGTAACGGAGGGCCGAAAGTATACGAAGACGTGGAAATCAAAGCATTATTGGATAAAGAATCGTGTCAATTTTTTTTATAAAATGTACTACTGATAAAATCTTATATAAAATATTCTGAATATCATGACGTTGCAGTACTAGAATTTATAGAAAAATTTGGCTAAACATTATTCTCAATATAATATGGTTATTTTATAGATACATCGAGAAAAATATAACAGACAATATTACTCTTTTTTACATTGTTTCGCATACACGACATCTTTTCAATAAAATTACTTATAAAAAACAAATGTCTCTTTTAAGTATAAGCATATCATTGAAAACTGGTACCTTTGCCTTTTAAAAACAATAACATTTTCCAAAATATTGACATGTAACTAAAACAAAGGTACAGTAATAATATCTGTCAAACTTTCCTAAGCGCAAAATTAAATTGCAATTCAAATTAAAAACCACGCATAGAATGGCAATTTTCGAATCGCCCCGACTACACAATATTGCTAACGCGTGCGGCTTCTATCGCAATCGCAGCAATTCGTATCGCTCGCAAATGACTTTACAAAACGGGCCATTAATATGGCAAGCTTTGCAATTTTACTTGTGCGTGGCACTCGCACGGAAGTTATGTTTGAACAACAAAGTTTGTTAATAATTCACGCGGGCCAAACACGGCCGTGAATTATGACGCGCAGTTATGCGCGAAAACGTAGCGCGCCTTTTGTCGCGCGCGCGGTGACCTTTCGCAATGCGAGCGCGTCGAAAAACGAAACAAATTAATGCCACGATAAGACCACGAAGGAATTACGTAGTTCGTAACCGATGGAGCCGAGCAAAGCGCGGGCTCCGCCGAGACCACTCCTACCTACTTTTAGCAACCATGAACTAGTCCCAGTGTTTGTCTGTGCCGCCACTTTATGCTAGTAACGCGCATTAGCGTTGCATAGCTAGCCGTGAACTAGAGGGATCACCGGTCAAGGTTATGAGGGACAGATACAGCGCAATTCACGCACGAAAAATGTCGCGTTGCTTTCATTAAGGTCGTGCGCGGGGGATACAAGTTATGGATTATATTATTTATTATTTTTAGCCACTCGAGTTTCTCATATTACTTGGGGGAAAGTTATTTTCGCAGATGAGTATTTTTTTTTATCAGCGTTTGCCTTAAGTTTAATTAAACAAATAAAGCAATTCTCTTGAAAACAATAATTCTACAATTTTTGGAATAATATTATATAATGTCGGGGAGTAGTTCGATTATAATAATTTTGTTTTTTAATTTTCACCTTTCGTTATATTCGTAGTGAAAATTTGCAATATGAAATATTGCCAATAAATTAAAGTGGATTTCAACAGGGACACTTGAAGAATGCGTGTTACAATGCACTCAAAATATTTTCTATATACAATATTATTTACGAATAAACTGTAAACTACGCTTCTTATTCAACCAAATTTTAACACGAGTTAAAATATTCTTCGTCTATACATATATTTATGTCACGCATATAAAGTATTTTAAATCATTTAATTTGATTTAAAATCATTATAACTGTTATTTATATATCATTGCTATTTATATTTATAATTCAATTTTTTTACATTAAAGAATCTGGAAATTATTTTGAATACCCGAAAAAGTACTTCGAAGATTTAGAATGAAAATGAAGAAATGATTATTGAATACAATAAGCTGGATAATATACTGGAAATGAAAGGAGGACGATGGAGATGTTATCAATCTAATATGGTTTATCATATTGATTGTACTAAATATGAGAATTGCTGTATTGGACAAACTAAGACGGTTTCATTTGTTTGCCAATACAATGATAAATATAAAGAATTCTAGTAGGATAACTAGATTACGGATTACCTGCAAGAGAATTTGCATATTTGCATACTTATGCAATATAATTTTTCGTTTATAAACTTTCACAATGCTGCATCAGGTACTATCAAATTTAAAGACATGTATTTGTATACAGTTATCGTAAATTCTTGTAATTGAACTAAATATGCAAATTTGTCATTTGAATAAAAACGTATAACATGCGCCAGATATTCAATATGCAAAATATGCAAAAAAAAAATATACATGCATAAATCATGTCCACTGTAACTTATAACTTAGTTACGTCCAATTTGTGGCATATGTGGTAAGCAATTTTCTTTTATGTACAATTTATGTGGTATCAATTGTACACAAAAGATTACTATTACTGATAAGCAAGAGTAAAAATTTTAAGTATTGTAAAAGAAAAATTTTTACCGATAAAAAGACACTCTTTCGCATAAAAATAGGTTTAACTCGTCAAGTTCGCATAAATGCTATCAATTTTCGTTGCTTCTTCTACCTCCAGACTTTAAAATGCATTTAATTGCAACAGCTAAATTTAATCTCTCGCGAAATAACGTATTCTCCTCTCTTTTTTTTTTTTTTTTTTTTTTTTTTTTTTTTTTGTTTTTTTTTTTTTGTTTTATTATCCATTACGCTTGGAAACATAAAAAAACGAATACTTTGCAACGGGGATTAGACAAATTTGTTACTTCATTTTTAATACGAAAAAATTCCTCATTCATATTACATGAAATCCTAAAATTGTATCCGTAATCCTTTGAAGTTATACTTTTATGTAAATTATTATAAACAGTAAATCATAAAAGAAAATTAAATTTTGTCAGCGGAGTTAAAATATAAAGTGTATATTTGTGATATGAAAATTATTATACAGGATATTATGAAGTTAAAGTAAAGCTTATAATAACTTGAATAATTAAATATGACAAATACGAGAAAAACGTGTGAAAATCATTACGTGAGTAATTATTTCAGAAGATACGCTGAAATATCTCGCGATGTGCCGCCCAGCGTTGGGACACTTATCGTACTAGTTGAAACAAAATTAGAATGTTACAGTAGTCGAGCCGCACCGGTGTTGTAATTGTTCCAACCAACGGGCAATATATTTCAGGGCACTTTACCGTATCTTCTGAAATCGCTACACGCAAAACAAAGTTTTAATTTCTTCTTTTTTTTTCCTAAACGTCACAGAAACTGAAATTTTTTGAACACGGTTTCAAATAGAAAAAAATTTTTGATCTTCAAATAGAAAAAAATTGTTGCATCAACAATTTTTTATGCTAATACGATAAATGATTTTGTTGTAACACATGCATCGAAAGTGCACCTTTTTAAGCTCCGAAAGTAGTCGACTTCATACCAGGGAAATTGATAACTTTCTATGATAAAAAATTGGTCAATAAAGGGCCCTTTCGGTGTACTTATTACAAAAAAATATATAGCAAGGATGCTAAATTACCATCATTAATGACCAGAGTAACATTTGCTGCATAAGACGAAGTCGAGTGCAACCAACTTCATTCTCGTCATTTAAAAATGCTCTTACGATCCTTGCAGCATAACATACTATTCCAGTACAGTGGCGAAACTTTTACCAATCACCATGCTCCGTATTTAGATCGCAAACATCTGCTTAAATTGCCTTACAATAATCATAAATACATTTCCAAATCGTATTTCTCTCAGTGCGAGTTACAAATAAAAACTAAATAATGTACGTTTGTAAATGACTTAAAGAATTACTTTGAAAAAAAATCACCTAAAATAACGCTTAAAAAAATAGTAATTAAAATAGCCATTCTTTATGTATAAGGCTGTCTTAATTTATAAAACAAATTCTACGAAAATTTGAAAGTTAATAAATATTTGATGAAATGAAACAACGCGTTCCGCAAATTTATAATTTAACACTTTACTTCGCCCGTAAAGTGTGCTCTTTTCATTAATCAATCTGAGATTCGAAAGCTCCGGGAAATAAAATTATTTGAGAATGAAACGAAAATGTAATTATCGGATTACAATTTAATGCTTTTTCGCTTTCAGGCCGAGCAACGATAATTTTATAATCTTAATTTCGTATGCTTTGCGTTAAACATTCAACTCATTGCCGTGCAAAAATTAAAGACCGCACGGCAATTTAATATTCCCAGGAAAGTGAATGTCGCATCGCGTAGTTTTACATTCATTCGGCTCACGAAACTCCAAACTGTCAAGATACGTCAATTTAAAACTGATAATAATAATCAACGATCAATTGAGTTTTCCAACGTTTCCTCACATCGCGAAGCGGGCTACGTTTTATTTTCGAAATGTCCGCGCTTAGAAGTAACTTTTTCTCCGCTTGCAACAATGAAACGTAAGAAGCGGAGCTTACGGCGAGTAATCTCCGGATGACAGTTTCTTAATTTTTCATAAAATTTCTCGTCCCGGGCAAATGTTAATATTTTAAGTTAGCATTTATAATTACGATTGTTATAATATCTGGTAACGTCTTTGTCCCCCTTCCTTTTTTTCTTCTTCTTCTTCCTCCTTTCTTGTCATAATGAAACTCAGTGGAAATGAAATTTTCTAGTGTGTGGCGCGCGGCAAAGGGGTTAACGGAATTGTGAAAATGTGAGTGGCTCCGAGAGAAGTAGAAATTGCGAGGTAGAAATGGAAACGAAATAAAAATAGATAATAAGTGGTTTACATGAAGGAAAGGATAAATAAAACAAAGAAAAAGACAGCGAAAGAATAGTGTTTCACTTAAACGCTGAAAGTGGCTACGAAAAGCGCTTAAATGCGGTTTATTTCTTTTCGCTGCTTCTACTTCTATATTAATTCATGCAATCAAATGCGTCATTCTTTAAGGCCCTATATCCCCCTTTTTTCGTACTTTCTTAATTGTTAACCGACTGTTAATTATTATTATTATTATTATTTTTATTATTATTATTACTATTATTATTACTGCTACTAATATTATTATTATTGTTATAAATTTATGCATCCAGTTGATTGATAAATCCTCCATTGAGTACTGTTATGATATTTATGTTTCTTTATTTAATTCAGCATCAAGAATGCGACGAAGAGAAAGTTCATAAACATACAATATGAGTTTTAAAGTGACGAGATATTTTGTTGCTGTAGATGTAATCTACATAAGTAAATACAATGTCACTTAATGCATTGAATAATGGATAAGACTGCTATAATAAGTAGTTATAAATAATATTTATTTAATAGTGCGATTCGAAGTGCGTCGTAATTTTTATATCTCATATAAAAAACAAAAAATAAATATAATAAATATAATAAATCCGTGCAATACAATTATTTGAATTAAAATGATGAAAAAGATATAACAAAGAAAATCAAATAACACCGAACAGCGGTAGGTTTAAAAAAAATTGCTTCATTTAATAAACAAAAAAAAATGAATAAAAGATTTTTACTACGATACATGAAATGGAAATAACTTGAAAAATTCGTTTCTCATTTACAATTGTTACCATACCGTTTAAATAAATACACTTAACTGAAAATCGATACTCTGCGTGTAATTTGCAATTTCATACTAGTCAAACGTGCAGAGACAAGTTTTATTTCTTATTTCAACTGCAACTATTTAACAGTAATATATAATTAACAATAATATAACATAATTACGGTTATATAAATGTTAGTTTATGATTTTAAGACAACCTTCCATTTTAGGCAATATATACATTTAACCAAATTTATTACTTATTATATATAGGACGATTATAATCCCCCCCCCCAAATCGTTCACGATGAGAAATCTTTTCTACAACGGGTTCAAACCTAAAAAATTAACGAGCAAAATAAATTTCAAAAGCGTCAGCTCTCAAACGGTCAGTCTCCCAAATAAAATAATTATCGAAAAATAAAGAAACATTCTCGAATGTAAATGTATAAGTTCCAAATGGCGGAGTTTAATATTCGCTAACAAAAAGGCGCAAATAATTTAACTCAGAGATAACCCCAATATGTCGCTGGAGCATACATTACTAAAATGCGCATAATTTGAACACGCGCAACATTGTAAGATAAAATCGCCCAAAGTTTCCGCAGGCTTTGGCGTTACTGTATTCATTGATAATTCAATAGTCGAAGTTTTGTTGCCGAAAATTTTGAAGATCGCAACAAAGTTACCGGCGCCGTTCTTATGACACGCCATCCCCCCCTCGCGTTATTTATGCATTAAGATTTTAGGAGACACGTGCATTATTCAAAAGAATAACATCATCTAAATAATAAAGCTGCGCTGTCATTATCCCTCGGAGCCGTTGCATGGCCGACTGGCAGCTCGCATGTTCCTAGCAAACGACAGCATGATAATCACATATTTTGAAAACTGATTCGCGCAGCCTATCCCCTTCTTCTCCAAGGCAACATTTTGCGGGTCTCCAAAAAAGGCCCCCTCCATTTTTCTCTTTCTTTTCTCTCTCTTTTTTTTCGTCTTTTTTTAATACTCCTTTTATGCTCTTTGTCCGCAGCAATTTCACCTCTTCTCTCGAGCGTTGCCTCCTCCTCTCCCCTTTTTCGCGTTTCATACTTCCGTGTTCGCGAAGATTCTCGTATGTCATGCACATTGCGAGAAATCACGAAATTACACTTATACACTCGCGCGTCGTATAAGCGCACGAGAATCAAACACGGCCGATTCTTACCAGCGACTCGGATCGAAAACCCACCGGTCTTTCGGATAGACCTTCTCTTTTCATTTCGCATCATTCGCGCTGATTGAATATCAATCTTACGCGTCGGACGGTTCGATCCTTTTGTTCCTCGAAGGATCCCCATTTTGTTGTGTTTCGTTGCCGTTTCGCGCGATTGAAATATCGATGTTAAATAATTTAATTGATATTTAAATTAGAGCAAACGTTGACGCGGGTCCTTCGGGGCCGATGCGACGGCGTTGACTCGCGAATTTAATTGTGTTGGAAAGTGAGGAATGCGTCGCTCGTGGCCGGTGATTGATGTCGATGAGCGATCGATCAAAACGCGCCGGGTATCATGAAGTTGTCTCCTGATTTCCTGGTCAGGTTGTGTGCACAAAGAAAGGAACAACTGGCGCAAAATAACCGACTGTTTGGGGGCCCGCTAGTAAATAACTATAATTTCTTTTGGTCTCGGATGCATTCGAGGGTTGAGCTGGTTAAGTAGACATCGTGCCAACCAATGGAATGGGTGTAGGTTCACGGGTTGACCGATCGGTGGAGGGGATGAAACCGGGCCCGCAGAGTGTATTGACCCTTCCATAGGTCAGCCACCCATCAAACGAACGTATATGAATTGGCCAGCGGGCCCAATGGACCAAGCGTGGACCCTATATTTTGCGTCTTCAGCAGGAAGACTCTTAAACCACACGGTATAAATCATAATATAAAATTCAACCATTTTCTTTCTGCGTTAGTTTTTTGATACTTTATTGTTCGCTCGCGCTCTTCGTTTATTTAATGGCCGGTTGTTTATTGAAAAATGTTTCCGTCCTGTTCGCAAAATGGTCCCAAGATGATTTTAAAAAATTAACGAAATACCAATGGGTAACTTTGTTACTTGATTTGTATTTCATAAACTATTTTAATAATTAGTTTGGGATGACAAGGTTGGAATTCAGCACCTGCCAGGTTTGGAAAACAAAACCGTACGGAATATGGCATCGTAACTCGAAGTTTGTAATATAAAGTTAGCGTTTGAAGACACTTTACTATAGGTTGTTACATAATTATTACGTTGCACTATGCGGGACCGATGGGAACATCGTTAAAAAGGTTGTTTAGGGCAGATCAAATTCACTTGTTAGTAGCGCAAAATTATCCGAGTACCCTGCGATATCAGTGATGTTAGATTGAATAATCAATCAAGTTAAATTTACTTTGATTAAACAATTTGTCACCTTTAGTGGTAACGTTTAAAAGCTAGAACACTTTCCAAATGCCAAAAGGCCCCTGTAATCAGTGAACAATTTTCAAAGTAATGGATCTGCGATAAAGAGGAGAATGTTTGCGCGCGACAGAATTTTACTGTCAGACGCGGAAATTGTTGAATTGCTGTGAACTATTGAACAACAATTCCCGCGTACCGCAATTTTGAACACTCCCTGAATTAACATAAAACTGTTGATTTGTTATCGTTTCTTTTTTTGCGAAAAAATTTGTACATATTTTTGGTCAGCGCATTATTTGAAACTTATGGTAATGTGTATAATGAGACATCATAATTCTGAGAAAAATGCACCGAGTATTGCAGAAAATGGCCATTCGCCTTTGGGGTTTTAACCTCACCTCAATTAGCGACTTACGTGCATTCAAATTTTCGAGCTACTGTAAAATTCCCTCCGCGTATAGACTACACACGTTTCGTGCAAAACTAAATCACTGGTATTCCTATTTCTTCTTTAACCCATAATTAAATTAGTTTTGAAATATTATTTAGAAATGTGTATGTAAATTTCATATTAATTATTGGTAATAACAGCCTTGTTATTTCAAATTTGAAAATGAATGTATGAATTAATAAATTACTTGATTGTGTCTGATAACTGTAATATATCAATAGTATGTCCCAGATGAAAATAGTATTTATTCCCTTGCAAACATTTGGTTCGACTAAGCTGCACTTTTGTATAAGGAAAAATTAAATGACAAAAAAGGACCTTTGATTTTTATATGAAAACTGCATCGACCAGTATTAAAGTTAAATAAGTTGATAAATTTAAAACAATATACTGACGTAATTAGATTACAATTTATAGAAAAGAAAAATTATAATAAAGTGCACCATTGAGATAATTCAATTGTGGATATAATTTCATGACGAATGCTTCCAATTTGAAGCGTACAATTCAACGATTATTTTCATTTGAGCGCGGCACGTAAAATTATTGGAAATTTATGAATTTATGTCATTTTACCACCACGTAACACATCCCCCCCCCCATTCATTAATGAATAATTTATACGAAATTATGATATGATAATAAGGTATTGTTAATATTGAATGTATTTGTCGCACAAGTCGCCGTTTGCTTTTGCAAGAATTATGCTTTAAGAATGCATCATTGTATCTTCTAAGCCTGACAATGTGCGTCTGGCGTATATGCTAACGGGCTACTTTTGGCCGAAAAGCAAAGTGCATACAGCGTATTGTCTTTCAACGAAATACTATAACATGCAGTTGATGTATGAGTAATAAGAAAGTGGAGAGTTATTTCAATTTCACATTGTGTCCAGTACGAACGGATGCAATCCGCTCTCTCCTTCAAATTATAAAAGTTTTGCTTAAAAATGCTCCCAGCATTATAATTACAAGCTTATTTATCCGCCCGTAATAACCACACTGAGAGAAATATATGAGTATATTTTACTAAGTGTTTTCGTAAAGTTGTGATATATTATCTTTCTTTTAAATAAATACTAATATTATTTCATATATTACGAATTTTGTATTACTAATTACCAAGATCTTGGTAATTCGTAATATATGAATTCGTAATATATGAAAT
>JABFPN010003135.1:0-19214 GCA_022817305.1 Leptoteleia sp. ZL-2020
ATTCAAATCTTATTCAAATAGTTGAAAGACGTACTTGATTTTTTACACTTTTATTGTATTTTAATTACCAGTTGAAATCAATTATTAAAATATAGTAATATTATTTACTGTTCAAGATTTAGTGTGGCTTCATAAATTCATTCCTGTAAGTATTTCCTTATAAGGTTATAATTAGATCTCAATAATGGTGCCACATTTGATATCCTGATTATAGCCACACGAATGCCTACCGTTACACACCGAAAAGGGCATAATGTGGATGCCTGATAAGTACCTCATCTGGTAATGTGGCTCCCTGATCATGCCCACACTTCAGCCCAATTTCAATTTTTACTAGGGCAACGGAGATGAATTTAAATTCGTCACAGTCGCTGCGACAAATTGTGTATCTCGAGGAAAATAAATAACCCTGGAAAGTGCATGTAATTTGATTTGGATCCGGCGGATAAGTTTGTCACCTGCAAAAATACACGGGCAAAAAGTCAATCGGTTCTCGTGCAATATATTTTGTCACAGTGGTGTTCCTTTCTTGCGGTTGTTTTAACAATAAACATCGAATTTAGCGGCGCGACAAAAAAGCTTTGATCTCTCGACTTTTCCTCAGAAAATTGACTTTCCTTTTCGCAGCCCCGGAGAAAGCATTCGGGAGTGGGGAGGGGGTTCTTTTTTTGCACACACGGTTAATAACCTTTGACCTTTGTACGTTTCCAGTGCTGATTGAGTTTGATTCATTTATTACGTCGGGTATAAGAAATCAATAGCGTTTTTGCGCGAAAGAAATTCTTCCCACGTCGACCAAACAACACGACAATTAAATGTTATTAAAGAAAATAATGTACCACGGTGGAAATGATCGATGAATTGAATAACTTTGACCCAATGGCTTTGTATTAATTTATGTGATTTCGGTATACCCAGAAAAAAAAGTCCGGTAATCGTAACTACATATGCGGAGTTGGATTTGGAATCGAATATGTCATTATGTATTGGATACAACTCTCCTTTAAAAAGTAAAGAATGATAGTTTTAATAAATAAAGTAAACAGTGATAATTATAAAATATATATAATAAGAAAGTTGACACTGTTTATTAAATTTTTCTTAGTGGGAAAAGCAAGTATTATTGCATTTTAAATTTCGAATTAAAAGAATATCATTCCGAAAAACAATAAAGGAACCAAATTAAAATTGGATAACAAATAATTCGAGAATAACATGAGAATGAAAACCATTCTAATATTGGAACGTAACCAAGACAAAAGTGAATTTTTATATCACATTTTTCGCGTCGATGAATATTCGAAGCGTAATAAAGTCATATAAATGTTCTAATTGTACGATGAAAGCTAAATAAATTGAAAGAAGAAATAAATTGAAAATAACATGGCTGTGTGTGGTGCATGAATCAAATTCCCACCACCTCCACCCCGCCGCATCCGTAAGCCCCGCGCGAGCCCGAAAAATATTCGAACATCGTACATCAGCTTTCATGCAATATTCAACGTCAAGCTACCAAGCGACATCTGAAGTCGGAAGTAAACTTTGCACTTAAGGCACAATTCCTTAAGTGAAACAACATCGATAAAACGATATGTATACTGATAAGTGATCAATATCATACGGAGTAAAACATGAAAGACGTCTCAGTGTTATGACGTCGATCACTTCGCGATACAGTCAAATCCATTGCGATCAATAATTTACCGCTCGCATGAAATTCCAGCGTGAAATTACCGTATCGGTATGCGCGATCGTTGCCCATTAAACAGTTCTTACGTTCATGAAAATATTTTATATTCCATTTTCATTTGTTGTCCCGTTACTCCGCACCGAGATACGCATCGGGAATTTCAACCGCGACAACTAATCGCGCGCGCTAATTCAGATCGTTTTCCATGGCTCGTATAAACCATTTTTGTATTACAACTATTCGTTGGAATTGTACAAGATCATTTGTTATAAATGTATTGTGGGATATTCGGGCAATTTTTTTGTTTCACCGTTACCGCTATAAAAGCGGAAATGTAAATAAATTTTTTTATCTTACACGATCGTTTGGCAGAGATTTTTTTTAATTTATATTTTTTACGTATGTAAATATCGCGAGGGTTTATTATTAAAAGGATATTTTTTTTTCCTTTACATTCGCGTATTTTCCCGATCGTTTGATAAGTATTGTAAATTATTTTATAACAATACGTAACTTTAACGGGAATATATTATTTGCCAATGAGTTGAAATATCTGAAATTATATTTAAAATAAAAAAAAGGTAGAGATGTATACGGAATGCTTTTTAAAGTAAGCGTAAATGAGTAATTTTTTTTATTAAGGGTACACAAATACTAATTAGAAAGATTGTGTTGTAACGCAAAACTGAAAAAAATAATATTAATGCACCTTTCAGTGTAAACGTCCTTTTATAATTGAAGTTAAATTCCGCTTATTATGAACATTTTTAATTTAGCCACCAAGAATGTTTCTTCAACCAGAGCACTGTAAATTGCAGACTAATGAATTATTTTTGTGTTTGTTTTCAGGTGTGGTACAGCAAAGTTTCCGAGTGCGCCCGCAGCCCAATTCTGTCTTGGAGGGTAACGAAGTTACTTTGAGGTGCGAAGTAGATAACAGGTCTGGTTTCGTGCAGTGGGTGAAAGACGGCTTCGCCTATGTCGTGCAACACAGTAAGTAAAACTTCATTTCCAAGACCATCCTATTGACCATTGACTATTTTTATAAACACAATTTTTCGATACACTTCTTCGGATAAAAACCAACTTGGACTAAAAGAAATGTTTATCAATTTCTGGATCATATTACGATAAACATAATATTTATGCTGAACAAAAAATGAAACCGTATTTGATCATATTCTAATTTACGATGATTATTAATTGAATTTTTTTTGCTTATTCATTGTAATAATGTATGTTCAGAATATTCATTTAATTAGATTTTGATAAATTTTGATACAGCTCTTATCAAAATATTAAATAATATTAGGGAAAATCAAACTTAATCAAATAGTTTTATTTTTTGTTCTGATCTGATCAAATACACGGAGAGAAAAAAATATTAATTTTTAATCAAAATTTTACTAGTTTGGCATTATACTTGCAGAATATCATTATATGGCAAACCAATTGAATAAAATTTATTAAATTAGTTTATTAAAAATAGTAATTCCATTCGTATTATAATAGTTTCGTACAATTTAACAATCTGTTTATTAAATTTTAGTAAACCGTTTAATAATTGGTTTATGAATGAAATAGACAATTGATTAGCGACGTTGATGAATAGCGACATCGAACGGTCAAAACATGAAATAAAGTGTTTGTCAACAATTAGAATTCAGTTTATTAAAATTTGCAATCCCCTGGTCTCTTAATTTTTAATATTCTTTTCTCTCCGTGTAGTTTGATAATATTTATTAAAAAAATATTATTAATAATTATTGAAACAAAAAAAAATATATATTCCTTGTAATTTATAATATACGAAATGACATACGAATGGACGTATTCCCTTGGAATATAAATATTTCAAAATTAAAATGTCAGCAGAAAAGAAGTTTAAACACGTCATGGCAAGTGAACATGTAAAAGTACGTAAACAGTATTGAAATAACTTTTACATCATCGAATTTAATATCCGCAAACACTTTTTCATCCAATAATCTTGCATTTTCAATTTCACTTGTCGATGTCACTTATCGAAAAACTTCTTTCTCGTTACAATAATTTTAGCCTCAAAATAATTTCGAATTAAGAAGAATCAACTTCGATTTGACAATCGGTTTTCGATTTAAGCAAACTAAAATTTGATTTAGAAGAATTTAGTTAATTTATGTAAATAGTTTTTTCTCGGGGCATAGTGTTGAGTGAATAATAATTCAACTAATTATTAATTTCATGCATGAAAACATTCAATTTCATCGATTCGCCGTGGACGAAATTTCGATAATTTATCAAGTTTCAATTTAATAAAATACATTAATATGTAATTACAATTAAATAAACGAATTTAATGTATTCCCGTCCGCGACAAATGCAATGTTTTAATAATGACATTAAGGAATATTTTAATCCAATTGAGGGTGGGGGGGGGGAGGGACTGCCATTGTGCATTTAAATAAGATTGCCGGTGGAAATGTTGACGTCCCTCTAGCCGTGAATTTCATTCTCTTTGACACGTCTCGCATATGCCGGCTCCTTAATCTTAGATACAATGTAACGTTAAGATGTTTATGTATGAGACGTTTCCATAGAGAATGTTTAATCTCGTTAGATTTACCGTGATTTTTCGTCGAGTCAGAAATATCTTACAATAATATTGCAGACGGTGAAATAGTCGGACATCCGAGATTAAGATTGGTCGGTGAACAAGCGACGGGTGTCTACAATCTTCAGATCCGGAATGCATCTCTGAGCGACGACGGGGAATACCAGTGCCAGGTCGGGCCGTATCATGGAATCAAGCCCATTCGTGCCAACGCGAGTCTCCACGTACTATGTAAGTTTTGCTGATACACACAAAAATAGAATGATTGTGAGAACCATGCTTGGTATTGTTGTCGTATTATAATTAAGATAATGAAAAAATGGTTATTAAATGAAGGAAATTTGTTTATTGCATTAACAATACCAGTATGGTTCGGACAGTCATGTGTACTAATAACTGCGAAACATTTTTTCCACGTACATTTAACTTTCTTCTAACCGTATTTCAAATATATGCATTTTTTATAAAAACATCATAGAAATTTAGTGCAATAAATATTTGCAAAAAAATAATACCATTGTAAATTGTATTATAAATTCAAGTAACGTGTATAATAGGGATGCTCATGAATTACAGTATCTATGCAAGGTAATATTTAAAACACTCGCAATTTGTAATTACTTTTGTGACATTTAAATGAAGTAATAATTTATGAATATAATCTCATACCGAACGTCCACATTGAAACCACGTAGATTCTATTTTAAAATGTCGTGGACGTTCCCGTGTCGGATAATGCTGCGGAAAATGATTAAAGTTACTTTGTTAGCAATGATACATTTCGCGATTAATCTTGACCTATTATCTCATAATTTTTGCAACGTTAAAAATGATTGGCTTCTGTCGGTGGACGGGCAAAATTTCTGCGAATTGGAAACAAAATTTGCAATTTAGTATTATCAATTAATCAGCACTAGTGAAATTCACTCGGACGTATCATTTCATTTTACATTTCCCATCGAAATCCAATTAATTTTGTTATTATTTAATCATCGGCCGGCGCGGCTCCTCTGGCGGAAGAAAAAAGACGAAATTTGAACAAGGTCGAGTGCAAAAACACAATCGGCCCATTCTTTGCGAAACAAATGAAAACATAGCCTGTCACGCGTTACTACGCCGTGATGTATTTTTTGTAATTACGCGCACGCCCGGCAATTAAAACGTCACTATTCCGTTATCCGAAAACTGTCGCGTGAGCTAATTACACTCACATCAGTGTCTTCGGTTGGCCAGAATTGACGGACGTGATTATTTTGAGCAATACACGTCATTCGCACGGTATATTTGCCTAAAGACTCGTAATTTCATTCGATCCTTATTAATCATATCGATTATGAAAAAGGTCTAAACAAATTTAACCCCACCTCCCCCTCTTTACCCCCCCCCCACCGGATCTACCGCAATCATTCATTCAATGGCAATTTTATCAAAATCATCGTTATGCGTTGTAAATCGACGTATCGAATTCTTCCAGTTGTTGAGTTTCATTAACGTAAATCACTCAATCAGAGCGCTACTTGTTATTTTGACGCAAAAAAAAGAAAAAAAAAAAAAAAAACAATTGCGGGATTTTAAATATCGTAGTGAAATAACAAAATTGACAATTCGCAAGAATTCAATAATTCGAGCGTTCACGTAAAAGTAACCCGAAACAATTCAATTGATTGTGCGAATAGTAGGAATGCCGTCAGTTATTTATCGCCAACTATAATCTATATTCATTGCATCGTTCATTAACGGTAATTTTCGTTTGTTTAAGTACGCGCGCCTGTAACGCGTAACCGTTTATAATTTACGTTTGATATTTACGTTATGAATAATGGCATGATGCGCGCAGTGGTATTTAAATACGAATTTGCACGATTATTAAATAGTTTATTTAACACGCAAGTTTGTTCGCCCGCCGTATAAGAAGTACCTGACCCGAAAGTTTAGCGCGCCGACTGTATATCCCGCAATTTATTTCACTTATGTTGCCTTCATAACGCGGCGGAACTGCCGCGGCACCGCCGACGACTCCTTTCCCCGGCGTTGCTTTTATTTGTGAAATATACTTTACAGTTTTATGTTGAGGGACGATGTATGCACTTCGTGCCCCCGTAAATCATCCTCTCATTTATTGGAGCGAACAAATTTCATTCGGCTGGAATTTTCAATTATCCTAATTTCCCGTTCCCTTGTTCCAGTTATTTATACCGCACCGTTTTCCCTTTGACGACTGTGCTTTAAAACAAACTCTCACGCGAGTTTGTATTACTTTTCTTAAGCCCGCGCACGGTTTGAGACGGGTGTAAAGGGTATCCCTTTATTTGGAATTTAACGTCTTTTGTTGCGCGATGTAACAATTAAAACAAATAATTCGATGCGTTACGCGCTCCCGAGTTGCTCTTAAATGAATTAAGTTGATTGTTCGAGGGAAAACGTAATTATTGTCTTGTTTATTCATCTTATCTCGAACTTAATTTTCCTTGCGCTCTTATTTTAAATTCATCGCAACAATGGCGCCTTCTCTCCCTTTTTCTCCGACATTATTTTCTCTCTTATTTTTTGTTTTTTTTTTTTTTTGTTTTCTTGTTCCCTTTTTGTCCTTACTTTCCATGAGATAACGGCCGCATTGCTCCATCCGCAGTTCTAATTTTTCAATCGCCTAATGTATTTCAATCGGTAACGTGTGATGTACACCGGGCCAATGGAAATCAAAATTTCGCACAATTACGCACCGTAAAATCGGGTTTTACGGGCCATCAAACAAATCTAACCTAAACAATGCCGTTTTACATTCCATCGAGTGGAGCATTTTTTCGCTTACCCCCGGAAGCTTGGCGCACCTTGTTACGGAAATATTTACAATCAAGCGCTCTCGAGCGCCGGGGAACATTACAACCCCGGCTTGTTTTCTTATACAGTTCTCGAACGCCGAACAGCCGAGGCGAAAGAAATGGCGCCTTTAATTCACTCGATCTCATTGAATGGCCACTCCCGGAATGGGAGTGGATCTTACGAGTAGTCGTTTATAGCGCGGTACACTGAGGGAAATTTGTTAATAGTTGTTACTATACTTTGTAAGAACTCGGGGGAATATCTGTGCTTTTATATACACATAAGTGCACGATATTATAGGAAATAATATAGTATCCCTTATGATATATTATTTGAAAAAAAATTATTTAAAAGGAATGTCGTTATCAGGGAATAGAACACGTTACCTCGCAGTTACTGGTCACCCAGTTTAGTACCACTCTACGTCACTAGCCTGTAAGACTGTTAATCTCTGTCAAACTTCAGTGTAATGTCAGTGGGGTGGGCCTATTTGTAAGGGGTTTGCAGGGTGGTGGTAAAGAGACATGACTGGTGACCGCGAGCTAACGAGTTTTATTCCTTGATCACATTTCTTCTAAATATTGTTTTTAAAATACTATATCGTACTATAAATGCACACCCATCTACCCGAGTTAATATATTGTGTAGCAGCAACTTTTTTTCCCAGTGCATTTGTCTCTTGAACGTTACCAAATGGTGTCCGATAAATATCAAAGAGCGGCAGTGCCGAAAATGCGCGAAACTCGGGCGAATTAACGCTAACAGATACTCGTCTCGAGCAACAATGACGGCATTAGAAAGGATCGCGATGATTAAGAGCGTTCGTTAAGTAGCGCGCTTTAATTTACGTCCGACTACGGCCAAACGAATCGTCTGCTTCGTCTCTCGCGAAAGATACCTGTGCCTCGGTGAGAAAGAGGCCCCGGCCAACATTTAACGCTAAAACTATGCACTTTCGTTACTCAGTGTTCGCGCGCGCTCGCGTATTACTTACGAGCCCGTTTATTACTCTCGCGAGACCACTGCGTGGCTATTACACCCGAAATATGAAAGCTCGATGTGTGTATATGTGTCTGTGGGTGGTTGGGTTAGTTCGGCCGTGACTCCAAAGCAGACTGTTGCGAACTCGAAAGCTACAAATACATCGGACCTCTTCGCCCGGCGAGTCCCGTTCTTTTTCCCTCGCGAGCTTTTTCCAAGCGCATAATCTGCGCAACTATCGTTGCCGTTCTTTAGCAACGGTTATGAGAACACAGTCTCGTCAGTTAATAACGGCGCGATTATGAACTTTCCCGGTTCGCGTCTGGTTTACGGAATAAAAGCGAAGACGGAGGTCCAAGATTTTGCGCCACCAGTGTGCTGATGAGATCCTCGTTTCGTTTCAGTGATTCCGCGTAAGTTTTTTTTTTTTCCAGAAAATCGTGCTTTGCTTGAATTTCGTCGTATTTGTTTTATACAGAATCGAGTTAAAATTTTTATGCCTTCTTTTATACTACGTATAATGTGCGGTAGTAAAAATAATTCCTTTAAGTTTCCTTGCATATTTTCTTTTAAGGCTTCCTTTGAACATTTTGAAATCACAAAATATGGCGACGAAAAGTTGTCTCGTTCTCTTTTTACAATGTAAATTTAAACCCTGATCATTTTAATTGGGATAATTGATTAAGATCGATTAAAATTGAATTTTAATATTATAATATTATAAGGTATACCTTCTGTAATTTGATTATATTTAAACAGATATGACGTAGTTCAAGTTTTATTTAAAAATAAACTTTGAGGGCGAACTTGTTGAAGCTGGATTAAAAAAATGACAGTGCAATAAAATCTCGGTTTTATTCGCATCGATTAAAGTTCGATTAGATTTAATAAAACCGACTCTTTTCAAACTAATTAAATTTGATTAGACGCGATGCGGCCTTAATTCCATTCAAGAGAAACGGATTTAATTAAATTCATCCAAATATAATGTAATTTGGATCTTACCAAAGTATGAATTAATTAAATTATCTGACTCGAATCCAATCATATTTTAATATCCTGAGTATTTAAACAAACTCGTTATCAGCGAATCTAATCTTATTTGTCTTTCGGTTTGTATGAAATAAATTGTAATTCCCTCCCTTCGATTAAATCAATCTAATAAAATGCACATTTGCGCAACTTTCGTGCAGACAGTGATAATGCCGAGTGAAATATGAAATTCAAATGTGGCTTATTGTAATAGTTTATTGGAAGGTGTAAATAATGAACTTTGTAAAAGTTCATTATAAGTAAATACATGACCCACATGATTGTGAATAATGCATTCGCATTTTCAAACACTGTAAACTTGGGTACATTATGCATTAGCTATAGATACACGGGGATTAAATATAGTGCCAGATGTTTGGGGGGAGGGGGGAAAGCAGTTTTTCAACGGCAAATGGATGTTTTTATTGATACTCTTGCGCATCCTGGGAGGGTATATGCTGAATTCTGAAATAACTTTAGCATTGTCGCACTTTTTCTCCCTTTTTTTAATATGTAAAGTGCAGCACCGACTTCGTGCGACACGTAATAATAAAAGCGATCTAAATAACACAATGGTGCATTTATAATCACACTTCATTACAATCGTTCGGATTATTAATACTTTTGCGAAGTTGCAGAGTATTTTTTTTAATTTTAGATAGAGCAGGCAAGCAGGTCAGACTAAACGATCTTATACAACAAAACGTATCATAAATAAAGATCTTTTATTATTATTTTATACGTTTCCAGTATTAATTCTGACAAATAAACACAATTGAAACTGTTACAAAAAAGACATATGTTAAATAAATAATAAACACCGATCTATATTTATTCAATAACAAGGCATTTTAGTAAACAAAGAAATATAAAACATATATAATATTTACATAATTGTAATGCAGAATAAAAATATATTCCAGTAATAAAATTTTATCATTGATACATTTATTTTATCATAACAGAATTTATTATATTTTATCAATGTTACAACATTATACGATAGAGCAATTATAACATTATTATGAAGTATAAAAAAGTAACAAAATGGAATTTGCACTATTTAATAATAATAATAATAAACGATTACTTTATTATTGAATAATGGACACTTAACATTCTCAGCAATACACTGTACAATTTATATCACCCATAAAGCATACATTAATAAACTTTAAACTTCACGTCTGCTAACAAAAAGCTAACGTCTCAATTAATAACACATAATAAATTGCGACTAAAAATATTTTACAAATTCAGCGTGCATTCGTAACCGTTCGTGTTAATGATATGATTAATGAAGGCAAAATTACATTACCGGCCGAAACAAACAATGGTTATGATTTATACAAAACGACAAACTTTACGGAAAAATTATGACCGTCATTAATAAACAAAACTTATGCACCGCGCATTCCCTCGCTCTAAACAACCCGCGTTAAAATTGATCAAAATTGTGCAACACAATAAATTGCCGGGCCATAAATTTCAAGGGTGAAAAACAAAAAAAAAAAAGAAAGAAAAGAAATTATTATCCCCACAATATTTAATAAACGAAAAAGTCGGACAAAATCGATATATTAAAAGTAGTACAAGAAGGAACGGATAAAGTTCGAACACAATGGCAGTTATTTGAATTAAACTCAACGCGAAAGTTCTTTTGAACTTGCTTTACCGATGTAATAAGCATGACGATAAAATTATAATAGATGAACGTTGATAAATTTGACGGCGAAAGTTGCAACTAAGTTCGCGATTGTTTTCGGGGTCGCGACTATTGAACGTGTTGTTATACGCGACACACAAATGTATATGTTTGCAAATTTCATAAAAACAATATTCCCCGTTGTATCAGTGTCACAGCACAAGTTTCGCCGAGCCACATTCAATAGCTTTTTGTTTTCAATTTCTATTCCATCTATATAACTCCGAAATATCGCGCGACACTTTCAGCTCCAAAATTAACGTCGATTAATATCCACTTCATAATAAACAGAGATCCAAAAAAAAAAAAAAAAAATTCATTGACGCGAATAAACTTTGGCAACCGTTTCATTTCTAGTTTCGGTTCTGATTTTCATTTTTGCAGTTCGTGTGATATTTTTTAAATCTACATTTCGCGTGTGTCGTTGATGGGTGCCAATTAAAACGACTAATTACATACTTTTAAATATAAAGAAAAATATTCTGTATCACTATATAATTAATTTATAATTAACTCCAATTTACTAAAAGAGAAAAAAGCGCCTAATGCGGTGCCGTGTTTACGCTATTCGAGCAATGTTGAAGGCAGAGCGTTGCTCGTGACAATTTTGTAATAGGCAAAGCGTACATTTTCAAGAGGATCTCGCAGTATATTTCGAGACATTTGTTTGGCTGCGTTTACTTTAAATTAATAATATTGGCACAGTTTCGTTGCATTATATAATTCGCTCGCATAATAAATTAGAACGGCATTTCGATTATATATAAAAGCGACCAAGTTGACGAGCAAAATTTGAAAAATTACGTTTTTTAAAGTACCGAATAAAACTATATTAGTTTCAGAATCCCCGATAGATTTGAGCCATAATTTGAACGAAATAACAGTTTTATAGCGAAATAAAGATTTGGGTCGCTAGCTTTACGCAGTGACCCAATTTCGCGCAAATTAAATAAAAATGCGCTTTTACTGTGTAAAGTAGAGTTCGAAAATTTTCCGAACATTTTTTAGTTCTGCTTCGAAATAATGGCAAACGCCATCCAAACTCTTACAGCTTTACACGGAACTCCAACTAGAACTCTTTTTTTGTCACTAGGCATAAAGTTCTAGCTGATTTTATTAATTTAAAGTCATTTGCGACCGAAATCTTGAATCCGTCACGAAATTGTTGTTTCGCTGGTACTTTTATTCAACTCGGGAACTCTAAAACTGCCATGGCCCTATTCAGAAATTTAAAAAAAAAAAAAAAAAAAAAAACAATTCTTCAAATGTGGATCGCCAAATTCACATTGGTGTAAAAGCGTCGTTACAAAAAGTTTATGATTCCAATTTCACGGCACGAAATTGTGCGGTCGGAATGTAAAAACAATACTATTTGGTAGCCAACAAAGGGCCCGACACATTGACAAGCTTTTATTCGATGGCGATGAATAATTCGCACGAAATCATAACCTGATAATGACCGGGTCCATTAAAACTCTGACCTGGAGTTTAATCCGGACTCGATCAATGTTTCAAGGGAAACGTTTTGATGGATCGTAATTCCGACCACCGTTTATTTTTGCCTATCGTAATCGTTATTATAATTGGTTATTTGCAAATTGAATAATTGTGCTGGTTATTAACGCGCGGGTCAAGAATTCGATTCAATTTGCAGCGGCGTATCAGTATCGACGTAAGCGTCCTTTATTCCGCGGCTGGCCAAACGAATCGAACCACTTTGCGCGCGCAAATGGAATGCAGAAATTACACAAATACACTCGCGGGAAAAGGGCCGTGGTTCGGGGCGTGTCTTTATTTTCATTTTGTTTGATAAATCTGCGACTCGGACAACGGAAAACGTGCGCGCGCATTTTTTGCAGTTGCTTTTTTTTTCGCATCCCTCGAGGATTTCGCTTTTTTCCAAGATCCGGAGTAGAGCGCTCGCTTTGTCGAAACGATAGAGATCGATAGCTGCCAAACCAATACCAGTCATCCGGTCCGCGTTATTTATAACGACAGTACAGTTGTTTCGCCCGTCTCGAAACAACTCTGTGGAATAGCTCGGCGAAATGACACTTTATCATGACGTAAATAGTAAATCATGACAAAATATGTTCTTCACGGAGCAGTTTTCTTTGATCGGAATATATCCGTTTTGTTTCCCGTCAAATTTGTCTTGAAGGTGCATTATAATTGTAAATGAGAGGAGGAAATTTAGTTTTTGTTTGATACGAAAATGGAAGATATACGAAACCTTCTTGGAACAGTGGTGTAAATGTTTCCACATTTTCTGTGTTTATTCTGTTTATTTATTTCTTTAATATTTTAGAATTTGGAATTTTAAATTGTTTTAAATATTTTTCGTGTAATTTCTCAAAATAAATATAAAGAAATCTACACCCAGAGGAAAAATTTATTAATCGTAAAAAGTAGGTTTATTTGAAAAAAACTTAATTGAAACAAAGAAATAATTTATTTGCTTCTAAGTATATTTATTTAAAAATAATAAATATTTTCCCCAGCTGCAATATTTTTTAGGCAATATTTTCGTTTATTTTCGGATTTGATATTTCAAAATAGTTTGTACGTTTGACTTTTTATGTATATAGAATATACTCTTATCAGTTTCATATCAGTGTTCACCTTATCTGCTAACGAAAAAGCGAAATTTTTAGCACATCCAAAAATGGTGGGCAGGAAGGATCACTTGCCCGGACAGTGAAACTATCGCGTGGTTTACCAGCGTATACAGGCGAATGAACATTATCAAAAGCACTTACGATATCTTGAGTTTTTAAACATAATCCAGAAAAAGCATACATTCTGCCCAAACGTGTCTTTCTTAAAAGGTGTTCGAATCGAAAAACTAAAAACCCTTATATTTATTAACAAATTTTTGTTCATATTGCATTTGCATATTAATATAAACATACAATTATTATAAAAATTAACACAATCATAATCATAATTTTTCATAATTTACATGTTATTAATATTAAAATAAATCATGCTACTTTACAAAGCAATTAATTAGAATATTAATAAAAATTCACTATTTCGATATCCATAATACACCTTTAGCATCATTAACAATAAAGAACCACTTCCACGTCTAATTTTCAAACACATTTGACGTGCCATATTTTACAATTTACGCTACGAACTACGAAATTAAAAACAAGCTTGATCTCGCCTAATCAAATTCCCTGCCCCCATAAATTGGTCGAGAGGAAACTTTATTCCGCTGTCATTGATTGATTAATGACCGCATAAAGCAGTAATAATTTTTCCCCCGCACATTGGATAGAATCACCCTTCCTCTTCCGTTCTACATCATCATTACCTGACCCGACTTTACAGTGAAAAATACCCCGGCCCTTTATTCTTATAATACGTATTCAAGTGAAGCAAAGCGAAAGAGCAAAATCCCGAAGAAAAAGCCGAAAGTTTAGTTGTTTCGCCGGCAACATCAGCGTAGCAATTTTTCGCACAAACGCGAGAACCGTCGGGCCACGCTGCTTAGCCGGTAGATTAACGATCGCACGTGGTCCGTAAAGTTCATTCGTTCGTGGGATTACATTGACCCGACACGCGTAATACCGTGGCTAAATATCTCGACCGAATGCGTTACGCTGTAAATCCATATCTCCCGCTCGAAACTTGGGCGCGCCATCAAAATCTGCGAAGATCCGCGACACCACCATTTTCGCGCCGAATAGCCGAACTTTCTAAATCGGGGGGCTTAAAACCGAGCGCGCAATTTCGAGCCGGTGCTCTAATGCGAGGCCGAAAAATGCCCGACGCACCGCAGCATCAGTAGCAAAGCGCACGAATAGTCGGACGGAGCTAGGCGCTGATTAACGCGGTGCCGTTTGTTTCGCCGTAACTACGTAACTTGGTTATTATCGCGCTCGGTATTACAACTGTGGCTTATCTGATCGGTACAACGTTTTCTCGAAGTAAGCCACGCTGAAATAACGCCGCAATAATCAGAGCCGGGGAATATTTATTTTTATTGATTCGTTATAATTTTATACGTCGTAAAAAATAAGTGCGCCTCGTTTCATATCAGAATGCAATTTAATATGGCTTTATTATTGCAGCAAATGAATCATAAATGCAGTTTAATTCCGCGAGCCTCGGACAGTAGTCGAGTCACTATTTTTTATTCCGGTCATACTTTTTATTAATTTTTTTTTTAGTTACTCGTCCAGTTTTTTATTAGGTACAACGGTCCTACTGTTTTACAGCACGAAACGCACGCTATACTTCAATCAGCAGAAAATCGTCGAACAGTATCAGTTTTGTTTCGTTAAAATTGAGATCAAATTAATTACAGGGGTGCTGAGCGCTCGGGAGGGGGAAAAAGGATCGTTAGAACATATGTAACACCCTGGTAATTATGCGCTTACGTTGGCGCGAATGTATTTTAAGCGGGCTACGTAAGATCCTCTTTTGATAATTTACGAGCCGGAAGATTAATCGCGAGATGGCGCGGAGCTCCGATCGCTAACTAAAACCGTCCAACTGCGTAATAAGCAACTAATAAATATAAGCCGCGACAAATTTCAGTTTTCAGGCATGACCGAGTGCTCCAATTATCGAGACCTGAAGTCTATGGTCTACTTTTCATTTTTGTATCCTTTATTTCTTCATCCTTCTTTGTCTTACCATCGAGTCTTTGAGAAAGCCAGGTGGATATCGGTAAATTTTTCATGAGTGTACCCGAAGACGAAGGTCAGAACTCATGCTTTAGATCAGCTTTATTTACAATGTTTTCGAGCGTCAGACGTAGTCAAATCTAAAATGCTGAATATTAATAAAAAATGGGTTTCGTTTGATGTCGAAATTGAATGCTGATGAAACGCTGACAGCGTGAATTTTAGCGAATAGGATTTTGACAGAGATACTAAGTCAATTACTTTTTTATAAAATTACTATTTTTAACGGAACACCGGAAATTTATGCCTTATGATTAGTAATAAAATTTAGCTCAACGTTTGTGAAATTTTTCGAACAATTTTATTAACGCTTTTTATTTAAAATTTGTAATTAAATTGATCAACAGCATTTTCTCTGAATTTTTTTAACAAACAACGGTACAAAAATACATCGTGTAAGCGAGAAATTGAATTGCAAAAGTTATTAAAATTCTCAGTAAATATTGGGAACTTTTTCTGAAATCAAAAAAATAGTCTAATGTTTTAGGGAAAACTATTGTTCTCTTTTAATTTGTGAATATACTTCATTTTTTTCTTTTTTGCAATTTTTAATTTAAATATACTTTCAAATAATTAAAATGTTTCGATATCAGAATTTAATTTGAATTCTGATGAGGATTTAAATTTGTGTGTCGAAATATCGTACATACATCATACTTATTAATTGTATCGAAATAGGTAATTTCGTTCATATGCTTGCCATTTAATAACAACATATATCAAACATAAAAAGTCATAAATAATAATATTCTAATAATTGGCAAACTTCAAAATTTATATTTCATGAACTACGTATATTTAAAAATATTTTTACTAAAACTAATTAATAATAATTTCTTTATATTTAATTTACATATTTTATAATTTCCATAAAAAGACTCAATAACTTTTGTAATTTAATTCTGACATGTATATACATACATGATTATATGATGCACTTTATTCATTTCCGACTCATCCCCAATTTTCAGAATATTATAATTTTCGATATATTACCATTTCCAATATTCATCTTCTTCGTCTAAATTTTCTACAATGCATAATTACATATCTCTTTAAATGCACTCCGGAGCACAAATTTACACTTTTTCCCTTGTCTCTTATATTCCGTAATCGACATATCATTGGCATATTTGAATAATATCAATTTTCTTTATTAAATTCTAGGGTAAAAGGAACAAATATAACTTTTACCTCGAGGTTAAATTCCATTGAGATTTTATTGAATATTTAAGTAATGTTTCATGCCATTTTGAATCTAATTAAATGGTCGCGTCGTTGAGTCATCGCGCAAATAAGAGAAGAAAAATGTAGACTAAAAAGAGCTCGACTGCGATTATTTTTCTAAATCAACTTTCCAGAAACTACGACATTTTAATATATATCTCGTTCAACCGTTTAACGTCGCGTTAAAGTATTCAACGTAGCCGCACTCGCGTGTACTCGTGCAAGCATTTTCCATTGTTATCTTTCGTTTCGAATTGTTACACAACGGAAATAATTCTATAATCTGAAAAAAAAAATACCAACAATAGAACTTATTGACACGTTTCTCCCGTACCAAATAAAACAAACCTTGTTGATTTTAATAATATTACAATGATCTTCGCGCGCATGTCCAACCTTCCATCGCGTTTTTTCGTAATTATTTGCCAGACTAAAAGATGCGAAAATGAAAACAAGTAATGTATTATTCATAAATTAAAGAATGGCGTTTATTACTACGAAAAAAAAAAATTATGGAAATGGAATAAAGTAATGCAATTTTACATTTAAAGCTCGGCAATAACGTGAAAGGAAATGAGAAGAGAGTGCTGTAGGTGGTGTTATTATTTTGATGTACAATCATAATTAATTTGTAATATCATTATACGCGAGTCTTAATCACATGAATGAGTAACTAAATGCGTTCCCATGTACACATGTAAGGAAAAAAAGTAACGAAAGCCATTGTTAAGGTACAACCGAACCGCCAACCACATTAACGTTAGCATTATCAAAATTCTGCTCGCCATTACCGATACTCTTGTTAACACCACGAAAGCCCCCAGTAGTGCCAACTGAAATTTCTGCAATGCGACATTGCTATTTCTTTGTCATTATGAAATCCGTCGCCATTTCCATTCTTTTTATGTATGCATGATTAAGATCAAATTATAGAAGGAACGAGAAAAAGCGATTTTACACTGGGATTCCTTTAAAGCAAGCACAATTATCATTTCAATAATTAATTAAATCGACAGAGTGTGTTGATTGAAGCATATTTTACATTTATTTTTATATAATTCATATTTTAACAGACTATTACTTAGTGGGAAGGGAACAAAATGTTTTTTATATTCTTTTACGACGGACTTGTTAATATTTATGAAATAATTGATTTCGATAATTTGCAAAACGCATGGAGAATACAAAAAAATATCTTTTGTTAATTTCTTTTATTTTACGTCAACGATTTCCTGAGTATTGTATTGATGTTTCATTAACAACAACAGTTTTATTATAAATTAAATTTTTGATATGAAATATTAATATCTTTTATGTTATTTAAAAGATTTTTTAAAGAAACAGTTTAATATTAAAATACAAAGATATTCTAAAACACATAATAATAATAGTAATGTTTCGTGCTTTTAATTTAAAAATTGCAACATAATTTACGTACATAAACAAGACTCTATAGTGTACCACGTTTATATTAAACTTTGGGTTTGTATTTCTTCTATTATAAATTACGGCAGAAAATATACTATACGATTAATAAATATTAACCGAAATGCTTTTGCTTGGAATCAGTCAGTTATTCGATTATCGTGCAGCTAAGGTCCTTAATGTACGAAAATGTACTAAGGCAGCGCGCAGATATTTGCAATGTGAAACGCTAATATATGTTGCTTGAGAGGTAGTCATTACTATTATAAAGGAATATAAAGGGGTATACTGATTTCCCGGGGCGCTCCTTTGCCAACGCAGACATGCTCTTTCTTGGTTCAAGATGCTGTTTGAACTCGCCTGGCAATCGTTCGTCTTTTGTTCACATTTTGCATTAGTTTTATACGTGGTGAATTTTTCGCCCAACAAACAACGAACAAACATCTTTGCTCATCGTTAACCCTCTTATGGCGAACAATACACGAAATCGTAATGGAAAATAATTTTCATCGGGTTATTCGTTTCCAACCGACCACTGTCAACGTGTTAAACCGAGAGAAATTTATTGTTAATTACTACTATATTTTATAATAATTCGCAGATACATGCATGTATTTATAGTGCTTCTAATAATATAACATAACAAGTATATTATAATATCCCGCGTGGAAAAAAACATTGTGGCAGAGTCTATGGCAGCACTGTGGCTAAGACTGTGGCATGCGGGAGCCCACAGTCTTGGCCACAATAAGCCACACATGTTGCCGCCATGGATCGACTGTGGGACGCGGCCAGGAGCCACAGTCGAGCCATAGTGGCTGACAAAGCATTTCTATATAAAAAAAAATTTACTTTATACTCACCTTGATTTGAACTCCCGATCTACAGTTTATAAGTCACATGTCTTACCACTCGGCCATTCACGACCTCTGTTGATCAGTATTAAGGTTCTTAAAGACACTCGTACTACTACACTATAAGGCTGATAGTCTTTGAGAACCGTAATACTGATCAACAGAGGTCGTGAATGGCCGAGTGGTA
>JABFPN010003136.1:0-19205 GCA_022817305.1 Leptoteleia sp. ZL-2020
TGAAAACGACAGAGGAAGTATTTTATAAGTGAGAACCGGAGTCGTTTTTTGAACGCTTTGTTACCAACTTCAAGTGCGAGCCCCGGCCTAAAAATCTCCACACTGTTAGTCTCGTTGAGGAAGTAGTCAGGTTATGGGTGCGGTGCATCATTTATCTTTTCTTTGTAAGAGAAAGTTTTTTTTTTCTTGCTTTTATCGGGTTTTGTTCGGAATGTCGCTATACATCGTTAATATAAGAAGTAATATATCTGTATATATGCAGACGCCTTGTATCTATAATTCAAATAATTTATGGAAATATGTGTAAAGATATATTTTTATGCTTTGTTTTTAAGTCAGTTGTAATAATTTGCTTTTATAGGGACTATTTTTCTCTGAGGCCAAACCTCAACGACTGTTGTAATAATTATTTAGATTTGGCTTTATTGCGAGTAGTGTATTGTAAAATGTGAATTTTCTCTACAAAATATTGATTCATTTTTTTAATTTGTGGTCAATCTATTGAATGTGAGATAAAATTGGAAAATTTATTGAATTTAAATTAATAATTTATTCATGTTTTGTTCCCTTCCTAAAGTTTCAAATGTTCAACTTGGACTATTAATTATAATGATGAGCGATGTTTTCAGTAATTATCATTTTTTTGTGTTTTCATATTTTTGCACAGAGGGTATTATTAGGTTACATGTTATGGTTCAGATTTGGTGTGATTAGCTTTATGACCATTAGTGTTATTTACTCTAATATTTTCCAATTACTTATTCAGAGTTAATTTTTTACTTCAGTTTTTTACTTTTTTGTGCAGGAATATACTTACGAATGTAATTGTAATTATCTTAATTATTTAAAAAATTCTTATAAATCTAATAAAATTTTCTTAACATATTAATTAAAAATATCTTAACAATTTATGCTTTACATGTATGCAATTGAATGGCTAATTTTCATTAATCTATTTTAATTAAATTACTCAAATTCAATTAAATCCAGCCTATTATTTTAATATCTTATTTTTATATTATTAAATATAACAAATTATTATTGGTTTAATTATTATAATTAAATTATAAGTTTAGTAATTTAGGGTTTAACATATATAATTACAAATAGATTAATTGTATTATATTTAATTAACAACGATAAAATATATTTTATTTGTATAAAGACATTTTGCTAACAATTGTTCTGCTTACTTATTTGACAAGTTTATTAGTTATTTTTGAAAACATTCACATTATAATTGTAGACTTAAAAGTCATATTTATACATTTTTTTAAAGAGAAAGTTTATCATGAGTTGGAGTAAATGACCAATTTAGAAAAGTTTAAAAGTATTCTGATATATAATTTGGAAAATAATCTAGGTTATTCTTAATAATGTGTATTAACAAATACATACATCTGAAAAGGTTTCAGCATTTCAAGTTAAAAAAGCTATTCTGTTTGGAAAAAATTGCTTAGGAATAATCTTCTAACAATCTGAAAATTATTTGGGAAATAGTTTGGTGACAATCTGTTACTAATTTGGTAGTATAGTCCGGATATGGTACGACTAACACCATTTCACAGATTAAATCCATAATACGTGACAAGACTTCAGCCTTCCTCCTGGAATGATATTTGTCCAACTTGTTTACCATAAGTTATTAACGTGGTATGTTCATTAAAATTGATCAATGAAAACAACAAGATTCTTATGTTGATAATATTTCTTATTTTAATGCAACTTACATATATGAAAATTAGAAAAACAACTTTCAATAACAACAATTTTATTTAAACAAAGGTAAATAATTTTTATAATCTCTCCCTTAATTTATTAGTATTTCTTACAAAGGAATTTATTAATTCGTTATTGTTTCTCTTTCTTTCTTCTCTTTTTATTTAAATTTGTTACAGTTAAATTCAAATCAAAAAGAATGAGCATTTGGTATTATATGTGCAAAGTTTAATAATTCATTTATCTAATAAATTGTAAGCAATTTATTTTTATAAAAATAACACGAATAGTAAAACAAAATTAACATTTTATTCAAAGGTTATAAGGAAGGAATATATGTATATATATATATATTCAAGGAATAATGTTATTTTTAATATGTATTATAAAAGAGGTTATGTTCATTCCGAGTTTACCAACGAGTGACATCTCATCTTAATACATATATTACAGGACCTTCTCTGTTACATCAATACACCGTAGATTTATCCGTGTTCCATTTCAAAATTCAAATTACACAATGTGATTAGTGCTCTTGTTGGGCTTACAAATAGATTTGATTAGAATCAAAATACATCTTACATGCTGAATCCCAACTTCATTTATATAGGCTCAAGACTTGTAATCCTCAAGTATGCACAATTGTGTTCCAATGTCGGTTTTGATCTGTAGTTGGTACTTTCTGTAAGAAGAATATTATTCAACAAATTTATAATCTCTCTAACAACTTGAACATCATTTTGGGAAAGATACCACTTAACGTTTATCATATATTAAAATATAAATAAGAAATTTTTTGTCTTTTTATGACAGTTAGAAAAAAATGAAATTCAAATATGCCTGGAATATTAAAAAGGGATAGACATTTTTTTTTAATTAGTCTCATATTAAATACTTTAAATATTACCAAGGTATATAAATTGGATGACAAAATTAATGTTTAATTTAATATTTAATATACGTGGGTATAGTTGAGACACCTTAAGTTCATTGTTTACTTAATGTTTACATTGTTTGTTATATATTAATAAAATCCTTTCTAAATGTGCTCGCGTGAAATATTTTTTAACGTCAAATGTGCGACATCGTTGAAGCAAGCGCGTGTATTAACGCTATTTCTGATTCGGGCACGTTTAGTTGATGAAGACAATTTCCGATTCAGCGCGAAGGATGACTCGTAAATTGATTATTGTAGCTGCAAATAATTCTCGTTACCACAAGACGTTTGTCATTACAAGTAAACTGTTACCTTACGCTCGTCGCGACTGACGTTCTCCTTTCAATAAGCGCGAGACTTTTCAATAAAACCAAGAAATAATCTCGCGATAAAGATCTCCTTTGAATTTATACTGAGATAGTCTGTAATGGATTTCAGTAATGTCTATTATCAGGCTGAAATCTGCGAAGCTGAGAGAAAAAATGGCGAAAAAGTTGAATTCATTTAAATTGGAAATTTCTATCGGTTTTAATGACGTCTCAGATGCATTACGCTGATAAGTGAATAGAAAAACAGTATTCACAAGTCAAATGACTTTTCAATCAAAAAGGTCTATAATTAAATCTTTACTCTTGTTACAGTATTTTTTTCTTTTCCATTTTTTTGTTAATTATTATTATTATTTGTTTTTATTAATAAAAGTATTGCAGTATTGCAAGTACGTGAAGTGTTTTTGTATAATTATCAAATAATATATTTTTATACTTTTAAATTTAATAATTTAAATAATAAATAAAACATGGAACATAAATATTATACTGTTTTTAAAGTAAAATTTATTTTTAAGAAAATTTTGTTTGAAAAGGACTTTTAACTTTCAGTCTAGACTTGGAAAAAAATTTAATGCATGCAAAGAAAAAAAAGTTGGAATAATGATAAAAATGGGATTTATACAATGGGAATATAATTTCATTTTATATTAATTTAAATTAAATACAATTTAATACAATTCATTTCATTTGTTCATTAAATTTATATTCCAATTTGGAATTATTATTACATTCGTGCAAATTGGATAAAAACCAATAATGTATTAATAATAAAAGACAAATTAAAATGAGCTATGTAACTTCGTTCGAGGGTTACAACAAAATTGAAATTATAATTCCATATAGGAGTGTGCGTTAACGTTTCATGTACGTGAGTTTCGATTGAATAAGTTTGAACCTTTCGCAACTACGAAGGATGCGTTTAATACAATAGTCGAAGCGAATTTATCTTCCGTGTTTGAGCGTTAAAAAGCTGTTGATTCTGCAGCTCCAAAATTGACTGTTTGTTTTAGATTAAGGACGTTGTTTTGTTGACGGTGGAAACGCCGTATTTTCTTCCAGATTTATTACCCCTTAATTATACAAATAAAGATTTCAATTATCCGGGATCGTTCGGTTCGAATGCAAATGTTCTCCCTATTTAATTCTTAAAATACAATTTAATTAATGAATTCAAATACCGATGAAATTGCAAGTATTTTGAGGTCAAATTTTACAATTCACTTAAATGTGAAATTGTTAACTATATTTCATTATAGCAGGAAGTACAATGTTATTAATTTTTCGTTGAAATCGTTTCACGTATAAAACGTTTGAGCGAACAATTTTTAAACGGATTTATAAGATAAACAAGTGAGAAATGGTTTTCGTATCAAATGGACCTTTAACAAGTTTTGTTTTATCATTGAACAGTTATCTAAATAGAGAGAAAAACGTGAATGTTGAATTACTTCTGCTAAATAAACCTCGGTTGTAATTATTAGTCCAATCACGTAAAAACATAATATCGCAACATTTATTTAGCCGCTATGTTATTCGGTTTTTATTTAACGTACGAGTATGAGTTTGTACTAATTGTTGAAATATGGTTATTAAAAAAAAAATATAGCTTTTCATTTAAAAATAATAAAAAATATTGGGATGTCAAATGTTAAAGATAATAATATGATGGCAATTTAAATGGTTTAAATATTAAGAATACCTCTTGAAGGTACAACTTGAAATTAATATAACAATTTTTTATATATACAATTAAATTCGTACTAGTATATATTTATATTTGTTTTTAAGTTGTTTATAAATTATTTGCAATATTATTTATTATAATTTTGTGCCATGTAAATGGAATTACATTTATATCTTATCTCATATTCAGTTGATTATGAACAACTTACAAAATGTATCGAGGAATATTGAATGAACAGGGCAATGTCTTTTTCAGGGCTTCCTGGCCCGCAGGAGCTGAATGTGGAAGCTGCCAGCAGGTGGCAGGTTCGCGGCGTATCGATTTCTTACAAATCTAGCTGGGTTTGTGCTCGGAATCTCTGTACTCTCAACAATCTTCACGAGTCAGGTAACAAAATTCATACATGGTCAATTTTCGCTACGGTATACGCGTCTTCCGGTCTGTTGGATCTCGGGGGCCGGAAGTCACGCGTGTTTCGTTGTTACGAGCTGGGTTTTTGCATTCAGATATTCGCGCAACAAGTTTCCCGTCAAAACAGTTGCCTCCATAACATCTAATAAAAAATACGGAAATAGAAAACTAGGCGGAAAGATGGAACAAGGTAAAGGGACGAAAGGGGTTGGGGGGAGGGGGGACGTTCAGAAAATTCAACGTCGCTTTAAATTGGATATGCATATTTTAATTGAATGCTTCTGGAATGATAACGCCGGAAGAGCGCAAATGGCTTGCGTTTTGTGGCTTGAATTATGCGGTACTCGGCGAGGAAAAGTGAACAATTATGTCCCGAAGATGTTTCCCGTAATGGGAAAACCAATTGTCCCACGCCCCCGTCCCCTTCCTTTTTAGTTTTCATACTTGTATTTGTTGGATTCGCCGATAATTTTTGCCAATAATAATTTAATATTAAAATTTCCACCTTTCAAATTTTTGAGCTACACGGAGAACATTATTACAATTTATTTCTGGTAATCTGAATGCAAAAGTTTTTTTTTTAATGATTGATATTTTCATTTGTTCACATTATAATTTTATCACAAATTGTTGGAAATATTTATAAGTTGGTCTTACTTTTGATTTTCTTCCATCAATTTTAATATTTTATTAATAAAATATTTAAGGTAGGATAATAATGGAAGGATAAAAGCATATTCCTGTATTTTTAGATTTTCTTTTACAAATTTGCAGTACCGAATATGTTTTAAATGTTTTCTAGCTATACTCTACCTAAAACATGTTCTACCTAAAACACGTTCTACAGAACATGTAGAATTGTATTTATCATCATTAGAATTTTGCATCGAAATTCTTGGTGCATTATAAATTACGTTAGTTATTATATAAGTTAGGTGAACATTATGCTCTTTTTCTTATAAGTTACAAACATTAAATGTCACAACACGTATCGCGTATAAAATATTTACCCCGTTTAAATCGATGTTAAATTTTCATTTAAATTTTTACCTTAAAGTAAGTTTCTGAGAAGTGTAGCATTAAAAGCTACGTAAAATAACTAAATAAGTAAATAAACAAAAAGGATGGAGAGATTAATTTGAGAAGGAATAATATTTGAAAGCGTATTTACGAAGTGCTTGTGCATCCCTTGTCTTGGAAAAGTAGTCCGACTGCACGCTGGTTTAATCTACTTAGGGATGAAGGAGACGACTTGCTCCGTTACCATTGGTCGCCTTTCCCCTTTACGGTGACAAAATCATGCCATTTCTTAACTCTTCACGTATCGTACTTGTACTTTTATCGAGTCCCATTACGGACTCATAAGATCATAAAATTCCCTCGTAAATCTGCGAGACCTTGTAAAAAACGACGATGCGTGCTCGGAAATCCGGTTTAAAGCATTTTAGGGGGATAATAGTGGAGTAATTACGTGGAATTCTCAGTTCATAGATGGTAGGATGGTTTGAATGTGAAAATTTACTAGGAGAATAATGCAGCTTACGAAAGTTTTTGTATTTACTATTACGCGGCGGAATCCGCGCATAAATTACTAACTCGGTTATTACACTGCATATATAGTTGTCGTAATTATCACTTTTATAATCATATTTGTATCATTCGCGTTATTTAAACGTTTTTTTAAAAATTATCTTCGCTTATTAATTGAATTGCTTTAATATTGGTTCTGGTCAACATACAATTTTGTTTCTAAAATTTAGTTTTAATATTTGGAAAGCGTGACTAAAATTCAAGTATATTTATACTGTATTGTTGGTAAATTCCTTCAAGATTCGTGTATTATTTTCATTATTTTTCTCCGCGTAATACTATTATTTCATTACGGTTATCCTTACATTCCATTAAGTGAAAGTAATAGAGTCCAACAACGCGGGAAACTACTTTTGAACTTGAAAAATAAGAAACTCTCGCGGTAACGAAGATTAAAATCCTGGCAAACAAATTTGTTATTGAAGGAGTTTCAGTTTTGGCGATAATTTAAAAAAATGCCCTCGCCCGAAAAAAAAAGTTTTTCTTTTAACAAAATAGTTTTGCGCCGAACTTTCGACTTTGCCGACTTCTTTTATATTTCCGTTTTATGACGGTACAAGTTTTTGTTACGGGAAATTGAGGCGAAGTTTCGTAAGGCAGAGGGGGAAGAGGGCGTTGAAAAAAGATCCGGAAGTTTGTCCGTAATTATTGTAAATAAAACATTTATTTTGAAAAGCGTCGGGGAGCTTAATGCGGTTTACTTTGTAAAGTTTCGTGTTCCGAGGATATATATGCTTGACGGCAACACGATCAAGATTTTGTACTGATTTTGTATCGGCTTTGGCGTTACATGACGCGAAATATCATTTTCACCCCGGAGAAATGGCAATTTAATTCGTGACTTTTGTCGAGCTACATGACATTTGGAGCATTGGGACGAATTCTTCGGAGTTTGTCATTTGTAACAGACGTTAAATTAACTTGGCTTAACGTTAAACAAAAATGTTTGTCCACCCAAGTTGTTTTACGGTGTAAGCCGCACGTTTAGTTTTGATTAACGCACCCTTAAACGCAGAATGCGAACCTAAGCCCTGGGGGGGAAGTTGTACTCGACTGTGTTTTGATGTCGAATGGCTGTCCTCAAAATTGCCCTCCTATCAAATCCTGCCCCAATAAAGCAGTTGTTGTTTAATCTCTCATTTTTCGAGTCATTGACACTGATAAATTGCTATCAAATTAATCGGAGCTGTGGTCGGTCAGAAAAGTTCCCTTATTATAATAAACGAGGAAATACATTGAGCCACTTTTAATTCTATTCTCCAGTAAGAAACCATTGTATGGAATAATATTTGATTTTCAATATCCATCTTGAATTATCAGTAAAAGTCCTGCTTTGATTTTCGTTTAACAGAATTTTAGTTTTTAGTTAAACAATTTTTTGAAGCTTCATTTATCTTTCTTTATTAAAAAAATTACTTTAGGCTATAAAAGCTTTTATTAAGTGTTATAAATCGTTTGAATTACTTCTTATTTATAATTGACGATTTTCTATATTTAGTTTATATACTTCTAATCATTTGTTCATAATGATATTTCTCTGTAATAAATATCCTGCCCGCTCAATTAATAAAAAAAAGTCACCTCCAGGCATGGCTTATTTTGCAGAATGTCGTGTGCCTAAAACAGTTAATGTTTAAGTAGGTTATAAACATATTTTATTTAGACGGTCTGAATATACCGGAATGATTGCTTGAGACTTATATTTATTGTTCATTTCAATAGACGTGCAATGAGAAGAAAGGTTATTAAAACATTACTATACTGTATTACAAAATGAGAACAATGTTTATTTTTAAATCATAATTGGGGTATATTTTAAAAGTGGTTTGCTAGAAAAGTACAAGTTTTTACGATCGTAAAAAGCGTAATAAAAGCGTAATAAAAATGATTGTTTATCTTATAACATCTTTTGAACTGTGTGTTAAGTATGACAAGAGGATTTGTCCCTATTTTTTCGACGCAGTATAATAATTTTTATCCCAACTTTTTTTCTCAGAACAACAATGCGCATAACGTGCAAAAATTTTCATTATACTAATACAAGGCGTACTGTCACACGATTTTTTTAATACAAAAAGTTAAAATAAAACTTGACATTATCCCGCAAGTATTAGAGGGTATTGTCATTTCGATTGCATACGCGGTAATATTTATTTCAACGTTATTCTCAGCGCATCCGGCGCGACTAAAAATCTAAAGGTTGCAATCAATGTTACTCGCATTCCAAATTTGTTTACTTTTAATTCGGACAATTAAAGATCGCGTGTTCGATGACGTAAACATTGACCTGCATATTGACCCGGGTTATTTCAAGAGTAGCTAATTCGCGATTGTCTCTCAACTTCATCTAACGTTAACCCGCGTTAAATCTTACAGTGTTCCGGATTTAAATAGTTAGGTCCAAGTTATTCCGGCCGGTTTATCCCAACGGGCGGATTATTTTTGTTGAAAAATATTCCGTTCAGAATGATATACACTGCAAAAGTGTGTTAAAATAAGACGAGCTTTTGTTTTAGTGTTTCTTACAAGTGTGGCGAACAAAAAAAGAAACGAGCCTCGCGGCTAAATGTCCTTTTGTTTTAGGCTAAACTCTACGTTGCATGACTTTTCTTCGAAAATTCAACTTTTATAATTTGTAGACATGAAAAAAAGAAGATTATTTATAATTATTCTTAAATGCTTCTATTTAAAATTAATAATTGATTAAATTAAAGGAAGCCTTTATTTTATATTTTAATACAGTTTAACATCTATTCTTATAATATTTAATATAATATTACTTTATGATATGGTCTCTGTGTTAAATTATTGACGAAATTAACTGGCAAAACAACTGTTTTAAACTCGGATTCGCCTCCGTTACTAATTCAATCTCTTAAAAACGTTTATTAAAGAATTTGGATTATTTTAACATTAGTTCCAAATAACAATGGCTTGAAAGGAGCACAAGAAACGCACAGCAAAGAACTTGTCGACGTGAATTCTAAAGGAATTCTTCCCAACGTCTGTCTTTTGTATAAATAATGATGACACGGAGTTTGTCTTTTTGTCGAAAAACGGTATATGTGCGCTTTGAATAAATTTTTAGTAAGAACGCAAAAAAAAAAGAAGTGGTGAAAAATAAGACGTTCAATGGGTAAATATTTTGGTAGCTTCTCAGGGTACCAATAATAACTAACGCGTTTATACAAAATTTGTTATTTAGAAACGACCAGAGGGCGCATATGACGTTTTACCAAACAGTCCACTGATTAATGATACGCTGAGAAAAAAGTTATAATAAAAATTACTATACCTTCTGGCATTGAAGGCATATCGTCAATGATGTTTATATAATCATTACACCAATCTAATATTTTTTATATGGTATATTAATATTGTTAATGTAATTTTGTAAAGTTGCCACGATTTATGGTAATTATTACTACACTGAATATAAAATGTTAAAACCTTTTTCTCAGCGTACATTGTGACAAATCTTTAAAGTGTCCCGGTTGGAAAAATTGTTTATCGTTTTTGAGGTATGAAAATGAAAAACATTTGTTTTTCGTTTGCGAACGATGAAATTATCGATCGGCTTGTTATTGCGACGGGATAAATATTTTATCGCAAATTACGAGATTGTGTACAAAAAAGAAACATCGAGAAAAAAATGAAAGTAAAAAATCGGGAATGTGCTCATTTTTCCGCGTGTCTATTTTTATGTCACTATTATTTATTTGATTGATACTTTTTATTTATCATTCCTTGTATCGAAAGAGTTCACGAACGAAAGCCGGACAATTTTATATTGTCATTCTGTTTTAGCGATGATGCATTTTACGGTTCTGACTTTTAACTTTTCGACGTCGGTTTTGTATTTTACAACCAAGATGGACGCAACGAAATTCGATAAACTCCTGTAAGCGACATTTGCATATTTCCGCTTCACTGAGAAAAATATTTGAACAATGAATGGCTGGTTGAACCACGTTAGGATATAAATAAAAAATTATCATTTTGAGTGAATTGCAACATTATCTCTTATAAACATTTATTCTAATAGACGTTTTTATATTTCAGTTTGCAACAAGGACTATATACTTTCCGTAGATGTCAGACGGCGACGAGGGACCATTGATGGATGAGCAGTATTGGATGACCTGCAGCAAGAGGCAATCTTCAGGTACCAGGTAAGGTAAGTATATCCGAAAAATCTTTATAGCAAATTCTTTTGATCGCTTAACAAGATAAAACTTACATTATATCTGATTCTTTTTCTTTGTTTTTAGATTTGTAACTAACCAACATGTATTTGCCCCCCTTAGCCCTATTTCAGTAGCGATGGCGAAGCTCTATTATTTGAACAATGAATGGCTGGTTGAACCAGGTTAGAAAATAGATATAAAAATATCATTTTGAATGAATTGCAACACTATCTCTTATAAACATGTATTCTAATAGACGTTTTTAGATTTCAGTTTACAACAAGGACTACATACTTACCGCAGATGTCAGACGGCGATGAGAGACTATTGATGGATGAGCAGCAGCAAGAGGCAATCTTCAGGTACCAGGTAAGGTAAGTATATCCGAAAAAATCTTTATAGCAAATTCTTTTGATCGCTTAACAAGATAAAACTTACATTATATCTGATTCTTTTTCTTTGTTTTTAGATTTGTAACTAACCAACATGTATTTGCCCCTCTTAGCCCTATTTCAGTAGCGATGGCGGAACTCTAATATTTGAACAATGAATGGCTGGTTGAACCAGGTTAGAAAATAGATATAAAAATATCATTTTTAATGAATTGCAACACTATCTCTCATAAACATGTATTCTAATAGACGTTTTTATATTTCAGTTTGCAACAAGGACTATAAACTTACCGCAGATGTCAGACGGCGATGAGAGACTATTGATGGATGAGCAGCAGCAAGAGGCAATCTTCAGGTACCAGGTAAGGTAAGTATATCCGAAAAAATCTTTATAGCAAATTCTTTTGAACGCTTTACAAGATAAAACATACTTTATATCTGATTCTTTTTCATTGTTTTCAGATTTGTAACTAACCAACATGTATTTGCCCCTCTTAGCCCTATTTCAGTAGCGATGGCGGAACTCTAATATTTGAACAATGAATGGCTGGTTGAACCAGGTTAGAAAATAGATATAAAAATATCATTTTTAATGAATTGCAACACTATCTCTCATAAACATGTATTCTAATAGACGTTTTTATATTTCAGTTTGCAACAAGGACTATATACTTACCGTAAATGTGCAACTAGTGACTAGTGACGAAGAACCATTTATGGATTAGCATTGATGTGTTTGTTAGCCCTATTTCACTAGGGATGGAGGAGCTGTAATATTTGGACAGTGAATGGCTCTTTCTAGCAGGGAAGCAAATAGACTTATGAATATCATTTTGAATGTATTGCCCCATTATCTGAAATAAACATGTATTCTAATAGACGTTTTTAGATTTCATTTTGCAACTAGGACTATATGCCTACCGTAGATGTGCAGCTGGTGACAAAAAACGTTGGACCACTGATGGATGGGCAGTGATGGATGGCCTGCAAAGCGTGACTTATGGTGGATGAGCAGTATATAGGGAGCAGTTGTAATGACAAAAATTGGATTCTTCTACCTGCCATGTTTATTGTAGGAATCTCGTAGTTAACTTTATTCTTTTTTCTGTGTAAATATTATTATATGTATTGTAACGCGACAATCCCGAACTTTTATTGTGTAATGTTTACGTGAGTTCCATTGCATCAAATTGTTTAACACAGAAACTCTTCGTTAATACCTTCTGAATGAAATCGTTTGCCCATTGTATTTCCTTTTGCTTGCCATGATACATGAAAAGAGTTTTGAGGTTTATTGTAAATCGAAATGAAAAGTGAATTCGCTTTGATTATCCCAAATGGAAGCGGACTATGGATTATCTTTGACCTTGAATCTACACCGAGAGTAATCTGCCGGTACATGTTACTATATTGTATAATAGGTGTTAAAGGGGCGTGGCTTAAAATATTCCAATCGTGGATGTTTGTAAGGTCAGACTTTTATTTCTAAATGGCAGCTTAGAGTGGCGGTAAAGGGTATGCTTGTGAGCGTATAATAGCAACGAGTTCTATTCCTTGGTCACGTTCTTTAAATATCTGTAAAATACAATAAAATACATGGTATGGATTTTATACATATTACTCTATCATAATATAAGGATAACTATAAGTGTACACATCTGCGGATTATTATAAAATATAGGTGGGACAGAGCACGTGCAATCCCTGGCAAATATAATACGTTCCAATTCCATTTGAGATCAGTTTATAGCCAGTTTCATGCATAAATAATTAACTGCAATTCTATTCAATTATGTTCGATTTAAGTCAATAATTAGTACAACCGATGAAATAATTGGCAGCGGACAAATTACAACGGCGACGCGAACGCAAAGTCGCGAGCGGAAATCTGAATAATACCGAGCGGCAAGTTGCAAAGGCTGCGTCGTAACTTTTGAAATTCACCCTCATCGATCGCGTTTGAACACGAGATGATTGTTTAAATCGCTCCTATCGAATATAGCCCGGGCGTTCCATATTTTACGCCGGCGAATTTTAACATCAGACATTTGAAGTTCAAAGATATTTAAAGGCGAGTTTAATTAACCGCGCGATGCTTTTCGGCCGTTCAAAAATATTGCCATTAACCTGGATTTGCTGGGCGCGCGATTTGTTCGCTCGCTGGGATTTACAAGTGGCGCAATGATGAGCTTGAGGATAAAGTTGCGTCATCGGCCCGCGAATGTAACTGCATTATCCCGCGAGTTATTCGGGAAGAATCGTAATGGCGAACAGGGCCGCGGATGGCGAGTTGTAATTTCGTTAGTTTCGCGAAACTTTTTCCGCGTTGTAATGATCATCAGCGGGGAAGCAGCGAAAGCGAAGGCAGCAATTCTTTCGCGAAATAACAATTCCGTTCGCGCGGGGGAAAAGGATGCTTGATCTACTTTTCATTAATGAGGGGTGAATTCTTCAGGAGCGCTTTTATGACGGTGCCGATGGTCTTTCGTGCGATTAAACTTTCAACTTTTAAAGCGGGGATTCAAAAATTCATCAAAGCGCTGCGCGCGGGCCGAAACTACTTATTGAAATGATGTTTCGATGAAATTTTCTGACTTTTAGGTTTTCCTCAGGTATTCGGCATAGGTACGCCGATTTGAAGTGAAATTGAATCGACGGTTCCGCAGGTTGATCATTAAACGTGTATAATTGATTGGTGGAAAAATAATTAAGAGAACGGCTCGAGGTATGGCACCGAAAAGAAATGACCGTGATTAAAATATGTCTGACTTTTATTTGCGATGGTATGGGTGTACGATGACGTACATTTTATATAAATATATACGTCAATTTTTGTGACAGAAATTGTAATTTAGAGGATATTAGGGGTATAGGAAAATAATTTGCTGTAAACTGCTGAAAGATCTTAATTTCAGCAGTTTTTCAGCGTTTTTCAACATTTTTCAGCATTCCTTTCCACAGGGGGATGAATTGCGGCTGCTTAAGTCACACTCAGCTTTGCTCGTAATGATTTTTTTCTTTGTGAATTAGAGTGATTAGGGAAATAAATTACTCTGGTTGCTCTCGACATCGGTGATTTCACGCTGCGATTCATTTATTGAACACTAGAAACCCAATTTAGACAATTTAGCGGCCTAAAATAGACGAGACAGTCATAATGTGACCCAATTGATTAATAAATGAGTCATTACGTACATAAAGAACACAGATATTGTGTACGACCTCATAATTGATTATCGGCAAAAATGTTCCTCGCGTCATTTTGACGGATTACCGATGTATCACGAACGAATATGGGTCACCCAAAGGAAAATATTTGGCTGCTTTCAAGACGATCAATTCCGTGGAATTGATTTTTTTTAGCCCGGAATTAATTGATTAGAATTTAATGGCGAAATCACTGCCGTTGGAGCGATTTCCGCGTTCGTTTTAGACAAAAGCCGAGCAAATGAAAATAACACGTTTTTGCTCAATTCATTCATCCGTTACATTTACGATGTTACTTAATCTTGGGGTGCCTTTCTTCCGCGTTAAAATTGTTCCCCGGTAAAAGTCGAAACCGGCCGTGGTACATCGGTGACGTGGCCCTGACCAGGAACGAAAACCTTAGCCCGACGATTGGCTTTCCCAATCGGGAACAGATCAGGTCTATATCGGATGTTTTCAAGTACTTTATTTGTATTCGATTAAATGTTATTGATTATTTAAATTTAGTTTCGGGTGAAAGATTATGTTGATTTCGGGAAAAAGTGGTCTGTTAAAATGGAAATTGCATGGGAAATGTGTTCTCGTTTATCTCCAAGTTGACGATTTTTTTAATATATTATTTGTATTTTATTGTTATGTTTATTTATTTATAATATATTTAAAATAATGGACAAAACGTGCAGTATGTTTGACAAAAATTGGACTTCAGTTTGCTAAAAGTTGACACGCCCTAGTTTTTAAATTTTAATATTCCTTTTTCTACGTGTACCATGCACATTTTACTGATGTTAAAACAAGTGCTTGTTGTATCAATGCATTGAGAGTTCCCTCGCGTTCGAGAATCACACGCGAATGAGCCAAGTGCGTGCGAATTATGACTCTTTCATTGTAACGAGGTCAAAGGTGAATCTCAAACCGTGTTTCCCCTATGATTGCATTAGAAAGGGGGATTATTTTTCAAATAAACGAGAGCGTACTTTTCGAAATGGTCAATTTGGTTTCTGTAAGGAAAGTTAGATTTGCATAAAAATGCGCGAAATATCACGGGGGAAATGTTGCATTCGAGGTGTGTCAATTGGCCGGGCAACGTTTTGAGCGCGCGCTATTTTGACGCTTCGCTATTCTTGAGCATAAAGCCAATTTGGTTTTTAAAAATGTACGTTACAAAATTGAGGACGAAATTCGTCTTAGTTGTTCGTTTATTTTGAATATTAATTAAGCTTCGTACGTCATCAAATGTAAATTGAGGAAAAATATTATATCTTTTTTTTTTTGTAGTTCGTGTATATCTGTGCATTGAAATAACGTGATACGAATAAATAAAATCATATATTCAATCAGTCTTTTAAATATTATTAAATCAGAGATATTTCAGTTTACTAAAAAAGTATTATATCATCACATTTGCATACTCATTTGTACAATTTTTTCTTTTATTGTATTACTCTATGATGATTGAAATAAGATTTTGATAGGAAAACTTTTTTCGAATTCATATTAACGTTGGCTCGCTTGCAAAGGCGATAACATATAATTGCATCGTTTCTTTTAATAATACATGTTTAATCTGCAATTCGATAACTTATTAAATTCAACCAAAATTGAACTTTCATAATTGGCTCCTGTTTTCCCGTGTAATTAAAAGTTTATAATAGAATTCGCCCCGCGATTATAAGACGTAATTTATACATGTGAATACAACATGCACATTATGTTTGTAATTGGTACATTATCCTTCTAATTGAACAACCCCCGACGTAATTTAATTTCGAAAACTGAGCCGATTTTTGTGGACAGATATTGCTTGTTATTTATATCCATTGTATATATATGATATCAACGTAAATAATAACGCGTTTTCAGAATATAAATTATAAACGGGCAAACTTATTTGTTTATGAATGTATTAATGCTTGTTTGTGAGCGATATTGCATATGTTTACATTTGTTATTGCCAGGATTGGAATTGAAATTAATTGTAATGCGGTAACCGTTGGTAAACAAAAATAATTATTGTCACGTTTTCGTGATCTTTCATAATCACAATTTTTATTGCTTCATGTTATCATTTATATACTAAAAGAAATACGTTTGTTAAATTTTTTGTTTTTAATTCTTTTTTTGCTTTAATCCCATGATTTATAACGTAAAATTAGGCATTGATAATTAAAAAAAAAAATAGAATATACAGTTTTAAATATATTATATATAAAATATTAAATTTAATTAGAAAATAATAAACATTAATTTTTAGAACCTTCCCCTAATCACATCACACAATTGTCCTCAAAATGAGCACGTTCACACGTATATATAAATATATTATAATTAGACTAAGAATATATTTAAAATATATTGAAAGGCTTTTAAAAAAGGTTTCCTTATGAAACGGCAGTATATTTCCAAGATATAAAATATACAAAATATAATAACAAATGAATAATATATAAACTAAAATATATTTCAACATTGACAATGTATCGAAAATACATTTTACATGCAATTTCCATTTCACCAGGACACTTTTCCCAAAGTCAACGCAACCTTCCGTCCGGACTAAATTTAAATAATCAATAGCAATTGACCAAAGACAAATAATGTACTCGAAAACACCACCCAAAACCGCGGGCATTAGAGGGGGGGACCCATCATCCTGTTTGCCAATTTTAGCCGAAAATAATTCTCAATTAGATCTTGAAAGTTGGGATCCGTACTCTCCGGGTGTTACGGTCAAATCGGCGGCGAAGGTCACCGCGTAAGGCAATCTCTTCTCGTTCCGAAAGTTACAGCGGGACCTTTAGTATGAGAAACAAATCGCTTCCCACAGCCCACTGCGGCCGACGAAATGATTCCGGAGCGTTCGCGCGCGAATGTATGCGGGCGTGTACGGTACACCCCTCGAAGCACACGGACGCGGTGCGCCCCCTTCGTTTTGCCGCAAGTGCAAACTCAATTCGATTGAGGCGGCAAAAATGCTGCTGCCCGAGCTTGTGTACGCCAATGGAGGTCGTTAATGGCCGATGATCGTGGCGGACCCGGGGGTGGGGTGGGTAACAATTGACCGGTGCGGGACTTGAGGGAATAACAAGTCTCTTCCGGTGACAATAGCGCTTGCGGACAATTTGTGCGCCGCGCTGATTTAGACGTCGCAGGCTGTCCGCGCGGCATCAGAAAGTGCGCTTATCAAATTGTTGACCCGATGGGAGCCCGCGCGGCCTAGTGTGGGCAATACGGCGCGCCGTTAAGAGTCCGCCGCTTACGTGTTTAAGTGTCGTGGGCCGGACTTGTCGATGCATCCAGCAACGAAACTTTGACGCTTGTTCGGCAAGTTTGTTGCGCCGCCTGCATGCTACACGATGTCGACGGTGCGCGCACCGGACAGCCGATGCGCCAGTGGCGCGCCCCATCGCGTGCACCTTTCCACGCGTCACTCTTTTGTGCACGAGTTTCCACGCCGTGCTTATGTCGAATATCACGGAGTGTCGTGTCAGATGGAACGTCTAGAAAAGGCAGCCGAGCAATTTACCACCTTTGGCATGAAATTAAGGTGGCGTTCGATGAGGGAGAAATTTTGTTCGCATAATTACATCACTTATGTAGATGTTGAAAAATGGCCGAGTATTGGCAGGGTGTTGGCAGTAGTGCCGGGCAATCGTTGGCCCAGTACTGGTCGTAAACACTAATACTCTGGACTAGAAAAATGTTGTTTTGAAAATTATAAGAAATTCTGACGTTTGAAGATATGATTAGAATATATTATTTATTATATATTAAATACTATTGGCAGCATCTGTTGATAACGATTTGTCACTAATTAGGATTTGAATTTAAAATCATGGTCTACAAGATTTGTATTGGGCATCATAATTATATTTACACGGGAAGAAACAATATCAATTTTTTATTGAAATTTGCATAACAAAAAAGAGAAATATACTTGGTAAACGATTATCTTGAATTATATTTTATAAACATTTTGATACATATAACATATGATTTTGACAATTTCAGTAAATATAACAATTGATAATTTAATTAAATGCGATATTTTGGACAATCGTTTTACGATGCATACAAATAAATTTACCTTACTTTACATTAAAAAAAAAGCTATATTATTTTATTTTGAACTCGTCATTTTTTATGAAGTTTAATTCACATGTCATAATATCATAAATTGAATTTGTTTCAGCTGTGGACCTTACATAAGACACATGTCGCGGAATTCCAACAGGAGACCTGATAGTAGATGCGGTGAGTACTTTTATAGTAGGGAACTTAATGATCTAGATTGTGACGTCTGTAATCTGACTTGTAACCCAAGTAAAAATTAGACTAGATTTTGTCCAGTTCAAAAGTGGTACTAGCCAGACTTTGCCCAGTTCAACTGGCCTAGTCAAATCTGACAAGATACTGTCCAGATTCTGGCCCATAAATACTGGAGCATTATATGACTGTGTAGAACCTAGCTAGGTTCTTACCAGTCAAATTCGGTTAGTTTGTACAGTCAAAAAACTATTCCACATTTTTCCATGGAAAAACTATCTAAAACTTGACTAGATTTTTAAGCTAGTTCTTGTCCATAATCTAGTGTGTTTTTGAAAAATTATTATTATAATTTTTTTTTTCATTGGAATGAAAATTATTTGTTAAAAATTTCATATTTTATTTAAAAATTAAAAAAGTAACATAATAAAAATTGAAAATTATTAAGTTTTGTTTAAATTAATATAAATGGATATTCAA
>JABFPN010003137.1:0-19199 GCA_022817305.1 Leptoteleia sp. ZL-2020
GCGAATTTAGGGACCGCGTTTTTTTAACACCTAAAAAACGCGGTCCCTAAATTTGCTTGAAACTAATGATAAAAATTCAGTTACATCATTGTTAAATAATCTCCCAGATTGAGAAAATGTGCTGAATAAAAAACATCAATTAATTCTCATTCATTTTATTAAAAACGAATAACACCCTAATCTAGTAATTAACGCTTACGGCATCATCTTAACAAAAGTTTTAGCACATTCTTTAGGCATGGGAAAATTTAATTCAATTACAAAACCAGAATTTTTAACTCAGTTTTAAGCGAATTTCCTGAACGCGTTTTTTTTATCACCTCGAAAACGCGTTCAAGAAATTCGCTTAAAATTGACGACAAACTTTCAGTTACTTCAACGTTAAATAATCTCCCAAATTGAGAAAATGTGCTAAAACTAAGTATATTAATTAATTCTTATATATTTTAATAAAAACAAAGAACGCCCTAATCTAGTAATTAACGCTTACGGCATCGCGTTAAATATCTTCACACTGGTTGCGATTCATCGAACTATGAACGCACCCTTTTCGAACATAGAGGGTGCTTACGGCGTGTCGTTCTGCATGCAAATGTTTCATTTCGTTTTCGCTTAGTTTTCGTTTCAGGAGTGGCATTACTATTGTACACCTCTTATATGAAAAAAATTAAGAAATAATTTTTTATAAAACACATTAAATGCACCAAATCTGTGTTTAATAACACGTTCCGCCTACAAATAATATACCGTAATCACCCATTGTGCGAGAGAGAAAGAAAGTGATATCTTTGAACGCTTCATTGCTAACTTCAAGTGTGAGCCTCGGAACAATTTGGAATTGCTTATAAGAGCTAAATTCCTGCTAAATCTAAATATTGGAACTAATTGGGACATTTTTGTTGATGATATACAAAAATATAACCTGCGCTACAATATTTCAGCAAAAATATTTCACAAGTTCTTAATATTATAATTTTTAAAAAATGTTGAATAGATCCTTAATTATATTTAGAAATGTATCCAAGTTTAAAAACAATTATAATCTTTCTTCTAAATGGTTTGACAATTCTAATCGACAAATAGCACCGATTTATAGGTTTTTCAGTACAGGTAATTTTTGTTAATTAATAACATTTGTTATTTTATTGCTAAATTATAAATTAAAGTCAATTTTATTGTAGTTACATTATTTACTGTAATTTGTATGCTTAAAATAAACATACTTTAAATTTGTAATTTAAAAAATCAAGTGATATTTTATTTATTTAAATATGTTTATTATTATTATTATTATTATTATTATGTAGAAAAAATAAATGGTAAATATAGTAAACATTTACTTATTATTTTCATTACTAATTAAATTATTCAGACATTTTTACTTAAAATTAAATGACTAAAGTTTTCCATATAAACATAATGAAAATGACATAAAATTCTCTTTCTACAAAACTACTTTAATAATTAATTGTTTATAATATTAAACAAATTTTACAAAAGAACATTCATTATGTAATTACATTTGTGATTTCACTACTCTTATTTCACCTGCTAAAAATAATTTATTTAATTTATTTTTACTTTGCAAACAAATCATTTAACGTACCTTAATAGCAATAAATATTTATAAATTATTTATATAATATTGTACAATAATATTGCAATAAATATTACAAAAATATAATCATGGAAACATTTAAATATTTAAAAAATATTTCTATTTCTTATCAAAAATATTGATAAAATATTATATAAATATTATATTTTCTTAGCCAAAAAATAGTTATAAAATTATTCATAATAATTTCTTCCCTTACATTTCAGAAATAACATCTTATAACAGTAACATCGATCAAAATCTTGAATTAAATAAACCAAAGGACATAGAACTCGACAGTTATCACGCGCAAGAACCAGTGAAACTAACGAATACAACTGAAAACAAAATTCACGAATGCGTAAGCGATCTAATAACCTTTCACAAATCTTTCAAAAATAATGAATTTCAACTGGAAGACAAGAAAGAAGAATTTGAACAATTATTAGACAAAGTGTACAAAAATATTCGAAAGCTATCTATCAAAGAAATTGGGAATGTTTACCACATTCTTTCGTACTTCAATGTAAAAAACAATACAATGATCATGCAGGCAGTGCTTCAAATGATCCGTATGAATATCAACGATTTGCCAATTAGCAGTATTATACACTTTCATATGTTGCTATCGAAGCAGGAAAAAACTCTGCTCGGCGAAGCCATAAAATACGCTTTGCCAATAGCTTTCGAGCAGGCACGACGTCATCAACTTTACGGCGAGAGTATCGAAGTGCTGGCGTCCGCGTTTTGGTACGCTACCAAATATTCGTCGCACGGAACAATTATGTATATCAAAAATATGATCGAACAAGACATTGAAAAGCTGAATGAGAAAGCATCGATATACATTATACGAGGGATGCAAAATAAAAGTTATACTTTGGATGAGTGCAGAACAATTACATTTAAAGCTTTGGACTGTTTGGGAAAATCACGAAAAATCCCGTATAAAGCTGTCCAGGAACAGTATCATCAGATATTTGAGAGACGAAAGAATCATTTGGCTTCTGGTAAATGTTTCGTTATTAATAGTTATTTAATTCCCTTAAAAATAAAATGTATTGGTAGCCCTGCAGGGCTACCAACATATTTCACTTTCGCGACGAATAAAATATCCTACTCGAGGAGGAAAAAAGTGGTTTTAGGTTGGTAACCCTTCGCCTTTGGCCAGGGTTACCAACTTGAAACCACTTTTCTTCTTTTCGGTTGTTATATTAAATATATTCAGGTAATGTAAATTGTTTAATGTATTTCAGTTAAACCCAACCAAAGTCCTGTTATTAGGCAAATAAAGAAGAACGCGTATAAATGAAATTGTATGCCGCGATATAAATTGAAAGGTAATTTACATCATGTTTTATTTTATTTCATTCATTGTTAATAACTACAAATCTTAAAAAGTAAAATATAAATAAAGAGAAAATTAAATATTTGTACAAAGTAAGTATTGGTAAGTCCAATTGTGATAAAATTGTTCTCTTCTCGTATAAAAAGTTATACATTCAAATGAAATTTACACTTTTTTATTTATTTAAATAAATTTGACTTTCTTTTTCAGGTCTTAATCCAAGTCGATGAAATTTTACTACTCTATATACAACTGAGTTTTACAATTCAGAATTGAAATAAAACTATAAGAGCTGTATATAATATTTGTATTATAGTATTGAATTTATATTTGTTCAATAAATATTTAAAACTCTAATAAATGTTAAATAATTGACTTATATTTTATACTTACCTCAAAAACACTTCTGTAAATCACAGCGAATAGTATATTCTCATATTCTTTTCACGAGGAAAAAAGTGATTTTAAGTTGGTAACCCAAGCCAAAGGCGAAGGTTTTCTATATTAATTTCACTCTTTGTATATTAATTTCATTCTTATATAGATTTAGATGAGACCAATAAACGAAAACTCCATTATCATTTGTTTTTTTCTTTATTTTTATATGCTTCATTATTTTTAACATAGATTTATCGTTTATATAAAAATTGTTGACAAAGTATTAAATTATTGAATATTAAATATCTAAGATACATATAAACATAAAGTATATTTTAATTAAGCATAAATACGTGATAATTGCATTACTTATGATTATAATTGTCCGTCGATAATTTAGATGAACCAATTGTAAAACAGCGCACAGCGATGAATTTTGCATCCGTCGGATCTTACCAATTCAAACGAATGATTCGATAAAAGAATAAAAAAAAAGGATACAAATAACGCGAAGAGACAATGGGAAATTTCGTTAAAAAACACAAAGTACGCTCGACTTCCACGCATTTGCTTTTTCTTGGGACCGGAAACTTCCACACATTTGCTTTTCCTGCGCAACTGTAATACACGATTTTATTGTTTTTAAGTATTACTCGTATTTGGCGGGTTTTGTGCTCCTCTTTACATTGGTCAGATTTCAGCAAATGTACGTAAGAAAAAGAAGCAAATATGTGGAAGGGAAAATAATTGAAATACAAATACGTGGAAGTCGAGTGTATAGATTGCACTGTCAAATGTTACTCATGTATCTTGTTTCGTCCAAAGTGTCTTTGTCAACAAAAAACATTTACTTTTAATACCCAAGTAGTAAAGAATATCGTTGGAACATTCCGAGGACGTCATTTTACATCTTTACAAATGTCCCAAGAATGTTTTTTTTAATATCGTAAAATATCAGGATATACCCAGTATATCTTTATGCCAGGATATTTAAAATATAAATGTAAAATAAAATGTAAAATAATTTTTTTTGAATTTTTTTAAGTATTTAAAATATAGTACTTAAATGTCCTATGAATGTCCTGAAGATATTTTATATAATTCTCACGTTTATACTAAACGTTCTAAAAATATCCTCAGGATATCTGAAAGGTATTACAAAATAATATTCTAAGAATATTATTCACATTGTAAATAAAGATATTCTGAGGATATTTTACGATATTAAAAAAACATTCTTGGGACATTTGTGAAGATATAAAATGATGTCCTCAGAATATTCCAACGATACTCTTTTACTATTAGGGATAACAATCTCGAAAGACCTATGATTATCGTGAAACGATGAACCGAATGATTTATTACTATGTAGGATAAGTATTGTGTGATTGCTGAGATTGATCTGTTTGTGTGATGAAATAATGAAACTTCATGAAAATGTCGAACAGATGTTTATGAATGTTCTGATTATGTGGAAGCTTCGTGTGATCCGTAGGGATACCCAACAAAGAAGAAATTCAAGAAAAATTTTTTACCAATTTTTTTCCTCCCTTACTTCGCATCGTTTAATCTTATCAATTTTAAAAGAGTACCACTGTTTTATCATTGATTTAAAAAATTGCAACGGTGGTACTTTGAAGTTAAAATGACACTAGCAGTCATCCCTCTTGATTACCCCCTCACCCTCCCCCCCTCGTACAATTTCATCCCTTAAATTTATTTCGTATAAACTAATTAAAATTTTCTTATCAAAGTTTCAAGTAAATAAATAAATTAAATAACTCGTTCAAGTTAATTTATTGCGTTAAAATACTTGTTCATAAATAGGAAAGGTTTTTTTTTTTTTTTTTGTAATTTATCGCAGATTATTCGCAGATACATTGTAATGAATTAAATTATTTAAATAAGACTTAAATAAGAATAATGTAATATTTAAATGCAACTTAATGCAATTGAAAATTGCAATTTACCCAATGCCCGAATATCAATGATAATAATTATAAATTAGAATAATTATAAATAATATTAATAAATGCACACATTAATCGTTTGAAATCATTTCTCAAGTTTTTTTCTGACAAAAAGTATCGTAAAATTTGTCAGGAAGAGCCTTGCCCTTCTCGCTTCCATACCACTAGTGTCAATCTGAAATTTTAAATTTTAGACAAACACAATCACAAAAAAAAATGGGGGGAAAACAAAACCAAATTGAAAATCTCAACCGGATTATCAAAGACCGTTCCATTCGACTTCGTTTATAGCTAAAAATTAAAATTGGAATCGCTTGCGTGGGCAAGCATGATTTTGTAATTAAAATTATCGTTCAATTTTGACAATCCTAACTAGAAACGCAATTGTTCTTATAAATTTATTTTGTTTTAAAAACAACAGCGTTGCAATTCACTTAATTATTATTTAACCCGTACACTGCTTTCGTCCCATTTTATTGGACAAACATTTTTATACAACTAAAGTTATCGTTTTTAAATCATTCGAATTTAATAAGAATGTTTGATATGATGCTTTTAAAAAGTAACACTTTCAGAGGTATTTAAAAAAAATTGTTAAAACATTTTTTTAATGGCCAAAAAAAGCTTTAAACAGTTGTGTTTGCTTTAAGAGAATGGAAAAGTATTTTTATTTACAGGAATTTTCATTTTCACAGCAAATGTTTTTTTTTGTTTTTTTTTTTGTTTTATACAAACAGTTGAATAATAATTATTTTTTGTATAATTATACATTTAAATACAAATAAAGCTATATTTGATATCGCTTTTCTTGTTTTATTTCAGTTCGTTTATTAATAATTCGGTTATATAAAAGGAAATTTGCATCTCTGCAAATTATCAGCAATGCAAAATCACAATTGAAATATTTTTCAATAAATTGCATCTAGACGAATTTAAGCTAAATACGTTTTATAAAACAAAAACGTCGATGATGAAATTAGTCTCTCAAAATCTGACTTAATTAAATTTATTGCTAAACATTATCCTATCCTAAATAAGAAGTAAACTAACATTTAAGTACATATAATTAATATACGATTAAATTTCGTTCTCGTTAAAGTTCGATTTTATCCAAAAAAAGTAGGCAAACTATACAGGTGGAAAAAAGTTCATACAAATATTAGTAAAACCATTATAAAATGTAGTAAATTTGTGTATATAGTTCGAACTTGCATAATTTGCCCAATTTTTCCAAAACGAAAAATTAACAATCACTGCGATTAAAAAAGCTTGAATATCATCGGTTCAATTTAATTTGTTTAAAAAGTTTGCTACAAACCATAAACAATATACTAAGAAGAAAGTTACATCCACACTTTGTACAAATATTCCTGCCTTTTTTTACTTCGATACACACTTAAAGTAATATTTGGTAAAGACAAACAAACCAAATTCGATACATCCAAAAATTCACAAACTTACAATATCAAATCTTATAATATTAACTGAGACGTTGGACGAAGGCAGGAATACGAGTATGGATTAAAATCAAAAAATTATCCACTATGAAATTGGTACACGGATGACGCAACAACAAAATTATAGTAGCAATAACCTTCGAACTTTTCAAAAGTGCAATCCGACACAACCGGAGAGTTACAATGGCCACGAAGAAAAGATGGAATCTTTTCGAAATAAATCTAACGCGGTTCCAAAACTAGGAACTTGACGACGGAAACCAAGTCGACAGAAGCATGGTTTTCCTGAGATGGTTTCCAGCTGATTTTCCGTTGCTAATTACTTAGCTGAATCTAGGATTCTGCTTAGTCCTTCCAACTGGTTTATCTCGATTTTTGAAGTATAAAGAAAAATTACGAATAAAACCAGTTAAGAAACTGAGGGGAAAACCAACTGGTATCCAGATCCAGCCAGTGATCTAATTAATTTCTAGTGCAAAAACTTCCTAACTAGATTTTCATACGGCAAAGTACAAACGAAGCAGGATTACTAGCAAAATGGCATCCTTCGAGACGTTAAAGACAAGCAATATCCCTGAGATACCGTTCGAAACGTCCGATGTTGCTGAAGGAGGCGATTTTGGATCCAAAGGTGAAAGCATCCCAAGAAAGTACGCGTGAAAGAATGATAGGGAGGGGTCGAAAGGGTTGCCTTAAGTCAGTCAAAGTGTGCCCCACCAAAACAGGCCATTTATTTACAAGTGGAACAATGGAAAGGATCACAGTTTTTATATCTTGCGGAACACGCGGGGTGACACTGCAAAGTGCATTTTGAACGCAGGAACTGGGGACGACTAATAACAAAAAACTAACACAACAATAGGAGATCAACAAAATCCATGCGGAAAGTTACCCTAAACAGATTAAATCATTGAAATATTCAAGCTTTTTCTTCCACCGATAATGGACGATTATCTTAATTTATCGTATACTAATTACTTGAGCGTAATGTGAAATTAAAAACATCTTCCATTAGCAAACGTTATGACTTCCAATGAAACATTATCTGAAACGTACTTTTCCGGGCCAAATGGCGTTCAATAACTAACATTTTAGTTCCCCGATTACCAATGTTAAAATTGCCATTCCCATTAATCGGATTACATTCCTAAAGTGTATACGCACCCTCGTATCAAAAAGGAATACAAATTTAAATCACAAACAATTCAAAAAATTTTACCCCGATTACAAAATACCCCCAAAAGAGCCATCCTCAATACTTCTCCATTTCCTTAAAAAAAAAAGAAGATGAAAAAAAAAGTGAAAAAGAAAGGAAAAGCAGTCTTGCGAAAAGTATAATCGTTCACGTGGACTCGGATAGAAAAATGATCGAACAGTGAACGGGTTAAAACGTTCGACCTGGTCGAAGCGTGCCGTTCTTCGTCTGCTGGGTATCGATACTCGTCGTAGAAGTGTTAATTGTCGTGTAATTAAGGGTGGTGGCTTGGTGTGACTTAGTTTTATTGGGTGTCGGCTGCGCGGCATTCGAGGTCGACATGCTGTTCCGCTCGCCCTTCCAATAGGACAGGTACGACAGCGGGACCTCCTCCAGTTTCTCGTCCGGTCGGACGGGCAGTCGCCGCCGCAGCCACGCGTGTCGCAGGGCGCGACTCGGCGTCATCCTCTGGTCCGGGTCCCACTCCAGGCACCGCTTAATGAAGTCGAGGAACAGAGCGTCCTGGCAGTCCTTGAGGGCGGTCTTGAGCTCGCGGGTGCCGGGCAGTCCCCGGGGTTTGCCCCGCCTGGAGATGCCGCCGACGAGCTTGGTGGTGCCATCTATGAGCGTGGTGGCGCGACAGTATCTGGGGTAGCCCTTGGAGCTGATGAACTGGCGGGCGCGTTTGGCCTTCTCCAGTAACCGCGGCGGCGGCATCCCCAGCAGCTCGATGATGCAGGCCAATTGGTCGGCCTCGTCTTCGCCGGGTAGTAAAGGCAGTCCCGTCAGCAGCTCCGCCAGGATGCAACCGAGGCTCCACATGTCTATCGGCATGCCGTATCCCGCGCCCAGGATCACCTCCGGGGCGCGATAAAATCGACTTTGTATATACGTGTATATACGTTGATTCTCGTAGCAACTCGAACCAAAGTCTATGACCTGTAAACGTATACATTTTTTAGTTCTTTGGGTCTTTTTTTGTCCCTTTTAGATGTTATTTTATATATATATATGGTACCAATCAAAAGTTTGGACTCACTCTTGATTTCTGATTGTATTATTAGATATATGGATATTGATATATAGATATCTGACACATAGATATCTGATATGTAGATGTATGTAGATATCTGATATATAAATATATAGATATCTGATATATAAATATATAGATATCTGATGTACAGATATATAGATATCTGATATATAGATATATAAAGCGGAAACGATACTTTTCCTCAAAACTGAAAATGGCTAAATTTAGGAAAGATGGTACTTTTGAGGACTCTCCACCAGGATACGGTACTGACCCCATAATTGTAAAATTTAGTTAGATTTAGTTAGATTTAGTGGCGTAGCTACCCTGCTAAGATTTTTGGATTTGCCAATTTTGAATTTCTCACGTAAATTCAAAATTTATGTGAATTAAATTAAGCTTAGGATCGTAACTAGTCTCCCAAAAAGTGGGCCGTCCTTGAAACAACCGCCTGCAATAGTTATATATAGATATATAGGTGTATATATATAGATAGATAGATATCACTATAGATATCACTGAATTAATAACAAGTGAGTCTAAACTTATGACCGATACTGTATACATAAAACCAACGACAGTTTTGGGTACTCGCCCTATTCGGGAGACTAGATACCCGTTAGATATTCAAATTTTAGCGGTAAATTTTCAAATTATGCCAGGAAATTTGAAATTTAATATTTAAACCATGTTACAAATTTTCAAAAAAAACTAAACTACCTTTATAAATTTCTTTAAAAACTAACGAAACTAACATTGCTGAGCCTCCAGGAGCGTAATTTTAGGAAATGTCCTCAAAACTGCCGTTATTTCAAAATTTACCATTGAAGACAGTCCTCAAAACTGCTATTAAACAAGTAACTTTAATGGCGATTTGGTCTCAAAACTTCCATTAAACATACGTATATGTATGTATATATATGGACCATTAATTTTGAAAGTGGTTAAGTTCATTTTTAATGCAAATTGAGATATCACGTAATTTGTGATTAATTTGGTGTAACGCTTTAAATAATTTACATTCTGAAAAGTGTTTAATAGTGGACTTACACCACTTTCAAAATTAATGGTCCATATATATATATACTAGGAACGATGTTTAAGCATATACTACAATTTACACTTTAAAAAGTTTCAAAAATAAATGATTAAGAATTTTAGAAATAAGACATTGATTAGAAAGTTTTAATATGGATTTATATAATTCAATAATTATTCATAATATCTCCTTTACTATTGTTATATCATAGTCACTTTTATATGGAAAAAAGAATTCATATATATGTCTATTGATTTACAATTGGATGGATCTTCTTTGTCCTAACAAACAAAATTTCTTCAGCCAACTAATAACGTCCGTTTTGATAAATGAAAAATTTTCCTACGTCCATGTCTTGTTCGTATCTACTTTTAAAAATACTCGACTTTTTATTACTATCTTACATAATATACTTTTTATAAAGAGCGTTTCCCATTTATGTTAATAAATAAGTAAATAAATGTTAAATACAACGCAATTCAGTTATTGATTATAGTAAAACATGACACAGATTTTTATTGTAAATAAATCCAAAGCAAACTTTCAGTGGGACGAAATATGATAATAATTTGAAATGTGGTAATAATTTAATCAACTCTTTTCAATTATTTTATAGTATGAAGGATTAAAGTTGTCTTCCCCATTTTTTTATGTAAAATGTTCCCTAAAAAATCACCTTTTCATCGAGGCATAAAAATAAAAATACTTCCGAAATAATTATATTCAATTTAGTGAATTTGATAATTAAATTATTTTTCATAATACATTAATTCATCAATAATAACTCGACCTTCTAACTCTAATCTAATCTAAATCTAAGATAGGTTTTTTTTAGAATAAAAATCTGAGTTCTCTTTTAGAAATACAGACCCGAATTATAGTTCCTAATAGTTAAAAATTACACATTTTTTATCATTTAATTTCAGTACCACGTAATAATTATTCTATACTTGTATTTAAATTTCATTTCCTAATAAGGAGACACTAATTAAATGTGTCCATTTAATCTCTTTAAAAGATTCAGTTTATCGATTTACTATATTTCATTTATTCACAATATTCTTATTTAAGTAATACAATTAATTTATTAAAATCCGAGATATTTGAAATACAATAATAAGAAATCTTAAATAGGATACAAATTATCGTGCGAGAAATAATGTACAATATTTACATTTTTCAAAATGAAATCAAAATTAATTTGAAATAAAAGTAAATACCTCAACAAGTATACCATTACTCGTGATAAAGCAAAGAAAATATAATTAATATTTCCATTACAATGAAGTTAATTGAACTTTTTTGTTTCTTCGTGTACCAAAAAAAACTAAATAATTAATAAGTTAAAGATCAACAAATTAAATTCGAGCCAACGTAATTAATTAAATAAACAATTACTGATAATTAATAACTATTTTATTAGTTACATTGTTGTATGTATTGATGTATATTAGATATGAATTTCAATTGAAATTTTTAGAATACGTATTACGTGCCTCTTTTTTTATCATTTAATTTAATATTTACCAATTTTTTAATGCGACTAAATTAAATGCAAATAAAATGTATCGTTTTAAAAGAGATGTGAAATCAGAAACCAGTAATTTTCACGGTCAGTCATTGTTTGTAAACACTGAAAAGGTCGAATAGAGCAAAAATCAAAACAATAACAATGTTTGCTTACACCTGAAAGGAAGACCTGAAACCAATTATGCTTGGAACAATGGAAAGTCTGTTTGCGTTTCCTATTTTAGACCTGTTATCCCTTAATCTTACACCGCCACTTTGTCCTTGTGGAAATGAATGATAAAAAATGCTGAAAAAAAACTGAAAAAGTGCTGAAAAGTTCCAATTTTAGCAGGTTTTCAGTGTTTTTCCAACATTTTTCAGCAATTTACAGTATTTTTCAGTAAAAATTACTCATTAAATCTTATGAACATGCAACAGGAATTTCATGAATCTTCAGCCAGAAATAGTACAAAATTTCAGTAAAATTTTTGTATAAAGTGTCTATAAATTAATATTAATCTTAGATGTTCTTGCTTAGAATCATGATTTCTTATGAAAAATCAATAAATCCTTTTCCGTAACATATTCAGGATATTATGAATTTTCATTAGAAATCATGATTTTAAACAAGAACTTCTAAGATTAATACACTGAGAGAAATATTATGGAAAAATTCCAGTAATTTCTAGTAAACGAACTATATTTTGAGCAGATTTACATTTTTTTTCAAAGTTTAGATTAATTTTTACCATAGTCATAATGAAGAACAATTTAAAATCGAACAGAACAAAGTAAACAATTGAAAAAACTGTTCTATTTTAAATTGTTCAGAAATTTAATTTAAAATTGAACAGAACAAAATAAACAATTGAAAAAACTGTTCTATTTTAAATTCTTCTCTATTATAACTATGTTAAAGATTATTTTAAACTTGGAAAAAAAAGAGAAAATCTACTCGATATGTTTCGTTTACCATAAATTATTGGAAATTTTCCATAATATTTCTCTCAGTATATTAATTCATGACACTTCATACAAAAACTTTATGAAATTGTCTACATGCAGAAAAATAAAACAGTTAATATTCCCATAAAAAATTGGACCCCAAAAGACAATTAATGAACATCCTTATGATAAATTTTGAAAGAAATACACAGTACTTTATTTCAGCATTTATTTCATATTTTATCGCAAGTATGTTCATAAATTGTCTTCTAGGGTTGGATTCCAATTTTTTATGGTAAAATTAACTCTTTATTTTTCTGCGTGTACCATTTCTGGCTCAAGATTCATGAAATTCCTGTCGCATCTTCATAAAATTGAATTAAGTAATTGTTTTTTATTAATTCATATGAATTCGTATCAACTTCAAACAAGGGACATCTATATTATAAGAATACAGAAAAAAAGCAAATTCCTCGAATCAAAGATTTACCTTGATCCCGCTCCGTCCCTGCTGCTTGAGAAGCACATTCTCCGGCTTCATATCACAATGGATTATTTTATTTTTGTACAGAGCGTCCAGGCACTGCAGCAGCGAGTGCGAGAACTTGCGCACCAGCTGCAGGCTGAACCCTTCAAACTTATTCTTCTTGATAAGTTCGTAAAGATTAAGACTAAGGAGCTCGAACGTTATGCACATGTGATTTCTAAACGTGAACGAGTCGAACATGTGGATGATGTTCATCGTGTTATCCTTATCCTGCTCCCTCAGGTTCCTCAGGATCCTGATCTCCTCCTGGGCCTGGCGGTGAAACCTCTTCTCGTTCCGCACCATCTTCAGGGCGACCAATTCCTGGGTCTTGTGGTCGTAAGCCCTGACCACCTGGCCGAACGATCCCTTACCAATGATCCTGAGCACCTCGTACCTGTACGCCACGTGGTCGTGCGGTATATGTATATAAGAACCCTGGTCGTTATCGTAATCGTTGTTGTTGGGCATGCCGATGATCCCGGGCCGCTTCTTCGCCCGCCATCCAAAGAAATAGATCTCCGAATAATTGAAGATCTCGATGTGCTCGTACGGCGTGAGCTTGTCCAGGAACATCTCCATGATGAATTCGGGCGTGTACGGCCTCTCGATTTTCCCGTTCTTCACCAGAGGGCTGTTGGATTGGCTGTTGGATTGCGAGTGAACCGAATTGTGGCTCGCGTGGCTGTGCAAGCCGAAGCTCAGATTGCTATCAGTCGAGTTGTTCGACAAGTTCTGCAAACTGTTGTTGGCGCTGGATCCGAGGCTGGGCCTGCCACTGTAGCCCCCGGCCAATACCGCGTTCACCGATGGCAAACTTCCGGTTATGTGGCTGGGCTGCGACTCCTCCTGCTTAAGGACCATGTTGCCGGACTTGAGCGGCGGCAGGTGTTCGTTCTCGTTGCCGGCGATGCTCGTCTGCGTCGCTATCGTACTCGCCGACACAAACGGATACAAAGTGGCGCGTGAATGGGGCATCGCAAACCCGCTGCTACTCCTCGCGCCGCTACGACAGTGGTCAAATTCATCAAACGCCGGCCCCGCGGATCCCACTTCCGCTTTCAGCTTTCTCTTCGGCGCCCTTCACGTTTTAATTAGTTTGACTTGCGGGAAGTTGCTGGCTACCCCCGCAATTATTTATTTACAATTGACAAACCAGTTATCCCGTTCACCATTTGATCCTCGCTGAAAATAACGCTTACTATGAGATCAAGTTTATTTATCCTTTATTTTTTTTAGTTCGGCAGTTACGATGGCTTTGATAGCTCTCCCTCTTTTCTTTTTTTTTCAAGTGATCAAATCCACAGCTTAAAAAGTGTCGCTACTTTGTCCTAAATAATTGTATAGTTATGTATAAATATGCTCAGTCTCATCATTAATCGTAGTCGTCTAAATGAGCATCGTGGATACTTCGAGTACGAACAAGCTTCTGGACAAAAATTCGCTAGCAAACCGCGTTAAAAAGCTTGATTCGTTGTCTGACGGTGGCGCCACCCCCGAGTCGTAGATTTTTTTCCTTTATATCATTTCAAAATTATCGAGACTCCGACCACGCCTCCGTTTGGTGCGACCCTTCCGTCAACTGGTATCCCAACTTCGCTTCGGCCAATTCCTCCAACGGTAACATTACCCGGGCCCGGCTCAATTTTGCCACCGGCTCTCTCGCCTGATCGGTCGGTCCCGCGGATTCGTCCAGTTCACTCGACCGTACCGTAAAACCCGTCGTTCCGACTGAAACGGCCTCGTCCCTTAAAATCGCGTCAATTGTTAAAAGACGGTCAGGCTCGGGCGTAGATCTCGACGAAGTCGCACCACGTTGACGTGTTCCACTCGGCAAGCGCATCTTTGGGCATTGCAGTTGACTCGTCGCCTCGCACCTGGTCAAAAAAGAATGCCCCCCCCCACTTTGCCGTCGCACCGGGTGTTCCAATTGGCCCGGGACAGTCAACGGTGCCCAATTTTGATCGGGATCGAAAGTAAAAGTGCGGACTTGTTAAACAAGCGGACCACTCCGGACCTGCGGCAAGTCCCAATTTTCCCGTTTCATCCGATCAAATCTCCAGACCTTGGGGGGACTCCGCGTGTTGACCGGGCACCTAAAACTGGAAAAATAATTAATATTAGTAAAGTATTAGTAAAGTATTGCTAGAGCTTGTTGAAAAAATTTTAGTTGGGATTCTATATGGGAAATTGGAACCGGAAAGCAGCTGGTTTCCTAGGTAGGTTTCTAGGTTGAAAATTAGTTGATCTTTCATCTTAAATTCTGACCTAGGATCCTATCTAGGGAACTAGGCAAGATCCTGTAAGTAGATAGTAACCTATCTAGGAAACTAGCTGATTTTCGGTATCAAATTCCTATGTAGGATCCTAGGTAGGTTCCTAGGTAATTATAGAATCTTGCCTAGTTTCCTAGCTAGGGTCCTAGGTCCAACTTTAGGATCAGAGATCAAATACTTTTCTACCTAGGACCCTATCTAGGAAACAAGGCAATATCCTATAACTACCTAGTACACGCAGAAAAATAAATTGTTAATTTTACTATAAAAAATTGGATTTTAACCCCAGAAGACAATTTATGAACATACTTACAATAAAATATGAAATAAATGCTAAAATAAAGTACTTTTTCCTATAAATTTATTGGAACTTTTACAGATTTATTACAGTATTTCTTTCATAATTTATCATAAGAATGTTCATAAATTGTCTTCTGGGGTTCGAATCCAATTTTTTATGGGAACATTAACTGTTTTATTTTTCTGCGTGTAACGCACCTAGAAAACTAGCTGATTTGTGGTACCAAATTCCTATGTAGGATCCTAGATAGGTTTCTAGGTAATTATAGAATCTTGCCTAATTCCCTAGCTAGGGTCCTAGGTACAAATTTAGGATCAGAAATCAAATACTTTTCTACCTAGGACCCCATCTAGGGAACCAGGCAATATTCTATAACTATCTAGTAACCTACATAAGAAACCAGTTGATTTCCGGTGCAAAATTCCTACATAGTATCCTAGATAATTATAGAATCTTGCCGAATTCCCTAGCTAGGGTCCTAGGTACAAATTTAGGATCAGAAATCAAATACTTTTCTACCTAGGACCCCATCTAGGGAACCAGGCAATATTCTATAACTATCTAGTAACCTACATAAGAAACCAGTTGATTTCCGGTGCTAAATTCCTATATAGGATCCTAAATAATTATACAATCTTACCTAGTTCCCTACCTAGGGTCCCAGAGCAGAATTCAGGACCTAAATAAGGAACTAGACAATATCCTATAACTACCTAGTAACCCACCTACAAAACCAGCTGATTTCCGGTGTCAAATTCCCATATCGTATCCCAACCAAATTTATTTTTAACACGGAAACATTAATAAAAACATAACAAAAATAAATTTAGACAAACGTTCCTCGCAAGGTTTTACATCGAACCAATTAACAATAAGGAAACATACGTCCGGGACGCGACCGTTGGCTCGCACGTCCCTAGTCGCGTTTCACAATTTAAAACAACTCCCCCGCGGGTTGCCCCCCCACCCCACACAAAGATTTCCCGGGTATCTTTCCCCGTGAAACTTCACCTCGCTTGTATCCCCCCGGACGACTCTTACCTCGTTGCCGCGCGTATCTGTATCTTTCTCTCACATCTCACAAGACTCGACCGCGCGAACGTCCGAGTCCTCGCACTGGCATCGCCATAATCGAACGTTACCCTCGCGGTTAAACATCCCTGGCGTCGTTCCCCGCGTGCGATGCCAAGCGGTGTCCTTTATTATTAGCACGACGGGCCTTTTCTACTGGGTTGCAGCGAGCGGACATGGCTTTACGTAAGTATACATTTTCTGACTACGCACAGTGGTGTTCCCGTCCGCGATCTACGTTTACTGTACAGGGGGAGCGCGCTTGTGTGTGTGGGGGGGGGATGTACGTGTGCACCAACGGCGATGTGTGTTGGCTTATACGTGTACAGATGTATTATATATACCCGTATATATATGTATAGTACTGGAGTTTCTACACGGATCACGAATTACAGCGACTAGTTAGATGGACGGTCCCGGTTTACCTCGGTGAAATTATTTTTTTCTCTTTTTTTATCTTATTTTTTTATGGAAATATACCAGCGTTTTATTTTGGGGACTGGCGTGAAATGCGAGTTTATGGGCGGTATTGTTTGGGGGGGTAAACGTCACTGCTGGTCCTGGTACGGTTGTAAATTTTTATGATACAAAGTATAGATATTGGAATGCATTTTGGAACTTACCTTTATCAATGGTCCGCGAGTGGGACAAACCGTTGGCGGTTGCCGCGCGCGAGACGAAGACGCTCGGGGTCTTGGCAACAAGGGAAAAGGTTATATCGTGCTGTAGAGCGGCGACGGGGTTGCGGATTTGCTGGCTGCTGGGTACACTTGACGCGTTTAAATGCACTCGCGGGCGATTCGACGGAATTGATTATTTGTTGTCGCGATGGCGCGGGTTTCACGCTCGAGGTTGACGATGAAAGTGGGAAACGTGGGCAAGGCGTGTGGAAAGGAAAAAGTCGAGAATTCTTCCTTTTAATTTTTCGGCTCCAACGGAAGTGCGGTCCGGTTCGGGGGGAAAGGCCAATCGGTGGGAGGGCGCCGTTTGACAGTTTTATGGCGGGGTTTTGAACGGTTTTTTTAATGAAAAAAAGGATGGATTTGTTTGGAGGGGATTGTCTGTTCTTGTTTGATTTTGGAAATTGTTTAAAGTGGAACATGTTGTTAGTATCGTGTGGCGTATTCGGGAAATATTGTTGTTTTGTCTCTCTCTTTCAAGTTATCGGTAAATGAAGGAGAAAAGAGAGAGAAATTTTCGTAACATATTGTAATGTTATTTTTTGAATACGCCAAATATCAAGAGTATGTTTATTATTAAATAATTATTTATAATGAATGGAACTTAATGTTTGTAAAGTTGACAAAACATTGTTGTTTGTTAAGAAATTGCAGTAAATTTTCTTTATTGTTCTAATTGTCCTGAGGCAATGTTCCAAATTTAACTGGCAGTATCGTGCATCTTCTTCTGGCTTATTGAAATTTATATGTTTGTCTCACAAATAAAATATTCTACTAGATTTTTTTTTCTTTTCTTTCTAAATATAGATATTGGGAAAGAAAATGATAGGATCTAGTGGAATATTTTTGTTGAATGCAATTCAAATACTCATTATTTTGAGGTGTTTTCTGAGGTCTTTTTAATTTAATATAATACTAATAATTATTTTGCAAAAATAACCAGATAGTCATTCTTTAACACTGGAAGAATATTAATGCCTATAAAATCATATTTTTTGAACTAGATTGATGAAAAGCGGTGCGAATTAAAATTTTGTATCGACATTTCTAGATATTTAAAACCAGTTAAAAAGACACGTTTATTAACTGAATAATATTTTCCTAATGTGATACATTTGACGTATGTCATACTATTATTAGTAATTTATACTTTTAAAACCTTTAATTTATAAACCCCTAATCTAGTAATAAACTAGAAACGAAGTATCATTTCACCCCATAAGATAAAAAAAGACATCCACTCAGCAAGCCTTACAGCATGTTCGCAAAATATCACCGACGTTTCATTCCTCTCTTTCAATCTACCATTAAACGAAGAAGGACAGAGACAAATCCTGACAAAACATATAATGTCCTTTTCCAAACATGCCATTAGTGAAAAACAAATCCAACATCCTCAAAGCACGAAACGGAAAAGGACGAGCATACCCCACCAACGCACCAAAAAGTACAAAAAAAAACCAACCTGACAAGACGGCGCGCGCGCGCCTTTACATCGCATTTGAAATCTCGTTGAAAACGGGACCCTAAGGACGAAACAAATAAATTTTTCGGTGATGCGACCACTGAAATATAGTAATACTGGAACGTGCACTGACGCGACAGAAACGAGCCGAGTGAGAACGCATGTCGCGGGAGAACCTGTCTTTGTTGTACAGTCAATTCTAAAAGTTGCAAAACATCAACTCCGTGCCTGCACCAGGATGAGGTACAATTTTTAACACAGCACACTCGTACCATCTTTATTAACGACATTATTTATTACAATAAACTTTTCTTTGTGTCTTGTGAAGACCGGTCATATACATTTAAACAATAACTCGAATTACAAATTTGCTCTGATTGTACTTCACGTGAATTTCGTACTAATG
>JABFPN010003138.1:0-19195 GCA_022817305.1 Leptoteleia sp. ZL-2020
TTTGATAAGTTTCTAGTTTCAGATAAGTTATAAAAATTTTCTTTAACGCGTGTTCGAAAAGTAACCAAACAGTTGAAAGTTTTGATAACTTTACGAACATATGTTTTCATATTCTACCGACATTTCATACTGAAGTTATACTAAAGTTAGTTTCCGAATACGCCAATAGGGTGCTTCCGATAGGTCCGCGTGCATGCACGCGTGCAGACCTGTCTGTGTTTCAGAACACATTTACCATCTATATAACACAGAGAGGTCTGCACGCGGACCTATCGGAAGCACCCAAGGTACAGTAATACCACTCCACCGTGTACATATTAATTTTAGCGACATTGCCGGTTAGCGTCAAAAATCATTAGTGAAAAGTATAATGCGGTCTTTTTCTTTTCATTGCAAATTAATTTTTCTGACATTGTGTAATTATGGATCTTTTCCCGTAGTGATTAAGCATTTTCACCACATTCTTCTGTTACTGATATTTCAATTTATGGAATTTACTTATGTAGGGACTTTATAAATTATGTACAATTACATTTCAAGACAATTATATTTAGTGACATTCAGACAGTGGTGACTTAATATATTCTAGACATGGCACGTTTAGAGAAATATGCATTTAGTGTATTTAAATACATCCCCATTTACAGTATCTAAGTAACAGTATTCAAATATTTTTTTAATTCACATTAATTCCACCGGTGGAGTTGTGGACGCTAACAGAAATCGCCAAAAACTTGTGTTTTTATGTACATATTTAATTTAACAGTTGTATTATTCTCTTTTAACGAGAAACATTTTATTTTAATAATTTAAAAGTGTTTTTCAAATATAATAATTTTAAATTAACACTTCATATCTTAATAAACAAGTAACGTAATCGCTAAGATGAAATATATATGTTAAAATCTTAAATTTTACATTCTCTGTATTTCTACAAATATTTTCCTTTAAATAATTCTTAAACCAATAAATTATTGTTAGAAAAATGTTGCGTTATTTAAAAGATTTTGTGTAGAATGTCAAAATCAGATTTTATGTATTTCAAAGGTTGTCAGAGCTAATTTTCAGTAATAATTTTTCCGACATTAATCTTAACCTTAAAAGTAAATAGTAATAAACCCAATTCTAAAAATTAATTTCTTGACGGTTCTTGTCATTTTTATTACTGGGTATGTGAATTTTAAATTTTGTAAATCTTTTGTGTTCAATTTTGTTCTTCTGAAAGTAAGAATTAGTCTAATTTGTGAATTATTTATGAAAATATTTTAGCGGGAAAACAAAAGTGTTCAAATATTACTAATAAATTTATTCTTTATAAATCTTTAATAATAATCTTAATATATCTTATTTCTTGCTTGTTTATAAATAGTACTTGCGTTTATGTAAAAAACATATACATATATCTAATTAATTTACAATTATTTGTGAAATGTTTAAGCACATCTTTCATGGAAAACATTGAATGTTAAATCCACTTTATATAACGTTGTTATTCAACTTATAAATAACATTTTCAATCCTTTAGAATATGGCAATAAGTTTACGAATGAAAGAAACAAATTTGGATGAATTAGACGATATTAAACTACATTACATGCCATGTAAAATTAATGGAGATGAACCTGCAAATGTTTCAAAATATTTTCAACCATACATTAGAAAAACTGGTGATAATGGTAAGTGTATCAATAATTAATGCAATAATTTTACATGAATAAATAAGGGACTTGTCATAGAATTTGTTTCTGACATGATTAAACATGATTTGTAACTTTTTAATAGAATTTGAGACATCTTTTCGAGGACGTCTACTACAAGGCAAAGAAATAACATTACCTGAAGGATATAAAGGAGTAACTTTATCAGAATATAAAAAGCCGGATAGTGAAAATCAAAATCGAAATTTGTATTTAACAGGAACATTTTCAAAATTTTCATATTGGAATTATGACAAAGTACCATCTGATAGCGATGCCTTAGTAAAAGCTTTAGATTGGATAGATATTGCTGAAGCTGTAAGTAATTTAATGAATTGATATTTAGATTCTTAAACATTTAAACGGATAATTACAATAAAAGAAATACAGAAGAAAATAAAAGAAATAAATTATATTGAATGCTTAAAAATTATATGTGGTTTTTACAGTTACATTCTCCTGTGGATGATGATAATGAACAATAACTTTAACTATAACTTAAACATCGAGGATTATGCTCCATGAACAGTAATTTGATAAATATTATTTTATAAGGAATAAATTATAGAGATTTTAATTACAAGTATATTTTTAATAAAACTTTTTGGAATAAAAATTTTACAATAAAACATTGGAAGTACTTTTTTTATTTTGTTACCCTGGAAGTTACAATTAAATTAGTTTTATTTTATTATTTAAAAAGTTCTTTTAACAAGTCTCATTTTAAATGTTAACTAGAACAATATATAAAACTTGGTATTAGGTTGAATAAAGTATGTAAGAAGATATTTAATAAAACAACATATTGAGTTTATTATTTACAGTAAATGTATATACACAAAGTAACGAAGTTAAATTGAATAAATTTAACAACTGATTTAAAACTTAACAATTTCATTACGGTCTATTTGTTTAAAAATGTGTCACCCAATTAAATTTTATTACTTTTACAAGTGCACCAACGATTTCATAATATGATGTTTTAAATAAATTTTATATACAAATTTGCTAACTATATCTTTATACATTTTTGCCGTTTATTTTGTGCAGTCTATTTCGTGATATTTTGTCGAAGAATAAAAGTCCTGCAGCTCGTTCAATACTTTCTGGAGGCACCTGTTAATAAAGAAAAACATTTATTGGATGTTTGCAAATTTAAACTCTTGAAATAATATAATATTATATGTATTTATAGTATATACAATATACCATAAATAATACATAACAATATACACTCGACTTCCACACATTTGCTTTTATTTATTTTGGAACTGGAAACTTCCACATATTTGTTTTCTAACTTATTACTCTTCACATCCGAAATTTTAGTCAAGTGTCAAAAGCAAGATGGAATGCTAAGTGTGTGCAATCTTGTTTATTGCCTCTACACTTAAATAATAATGAAATAAATTCATAGCATATAAGGCATTGGTTACACTAGCCTACTGATGAGTTTCAGTGTAACCAAGAAACGAAACGCTATCTAATATTTACATCTTATATACGTTATTATTAATTTTAATTTTTATTTTGATTGTTATAATTATTATTTAAGTGTAGAGGCAATAAACAAGATTGCACACACTTAGCATTCCATCTTGCTTTTGACACTTGACTAAAATTTCGGACGTGAAGAGTAATAAGTTAGAAATAGAAATATTAAGTGTCGAAAAAATTCGTTGATTCCACATATTTGCTTTTCAAAAGTAAATGTGTGGAAGTCAAGTGTAATATAATATTAACGTTGTAATTTACCTGAAAGGCATTCAGTGGTACATTATCATCAATAGGTTTATTTGGCATTACAAAAGCTTCCATTTCCAATTTGGAATCGTAGGTTTCACCTACAACAATTTTATAAAAATGCGTTGGAACTGCCACGTGATTGTGCCCAATAACTTCATATCGAACGTACTTTTTACCATCAGCTTCTACTCTACAATACATATTGTAAATAATATTATAAATTTATTTATGATATAGCGTTAGAGAATTATATGTAACAAATATGCTGTAGACACCAATATATTTAAAATTGAAATTTAAATATAATATTAATTATAATAATTAACATTCAAGTGTTAATACTTACTTTGGAAGATATAAAGGTCCTGTACAAACGTATACATCCTTATATATCTTTGTTAATTGTCTAACGTATTTTTCTAATCTGTTCCAAGAATGCCTATTAAAACCTTTACCAACTTGAGGTGCCATATTTGACAAATAAAATGTTTGCTGCACATGTTTCTGATCTAATTTATGATTACCGGCGGCAGCTAAATGTCCTCTGTCGTAACCGCTTCCTTTATAATCTGAATTGGATGACCTGGAAATTAATAGTATATTACTTGAAAAATGTGCAGGGTTAACGATACATTTTATTTTTAAGGGCAGTAAATTGTATTTTTAATGTACAGTTTATGCACATTTAATTAGTGTTATTTTTATTTGTACATTGATTTCATAATATTCATAAAATTTGATAAAGTTTAATTAAATTAAATTAATATAAATTAAATACAATTTAGTGGTTTTATACTTAATTTAAAAGCATGTACTAATTAATGATGGATCAACTACTTTAATTAAAATACAGCAACAATGTTTACCTAAAATAGGGGTGAATACTGTTGTCAGGCATAAATTCGCATTTGGATCTATCTATTTGATTATTATGTTTTAAATTTTCTTTGGTTAAATGCTCAAATACCCAATGAGCGACTCTATTTCTACGATCATATGAAAGAACAAAGTCATCATAAGATCTGATATTGTCTAAACCTGGAAAACCATATTTCATAATCTGTAAAAAAAACATAGATGTTATCATTTAAAGCATTTTTTTGTTGATAATTTATACATTATCTTTTGATATATAAAGTGTTATTAAATTTAGAAAAATAAAATTATATATAAATATTTACTGTTTATTATTAAGTTCTCAATGTATATAAGCTAGCATATAAAACCTGTTTGATCATACATAATAATTATCAAGTATACATCAAACAAATTCCATAATGTAATCAAAACTTATATTTATTTGAGTATTATATCTAAAATTGAAGATTATGACTTTGGGCAAAGACGTTTGCATAGTAGTGTATATAAGTTTTGTATATATATATATCACTTTTTATTTTACTTTGCTTTATATTATATACACTTTAAATAAAAATGTATCATATATGAGAGCAAATGTGTTGGAAAAGCTCCAAAACACAAAAGATGCAAAATATTATACAAAACAGTATCAGTCACTTAACTAGTTACTATGATTCACAGTACAGAAGTGTAAATAATTGCTATATATTTATATGCGCATCAAATATGCAATAGTGTCTAATCATATAAAGTATATATTGTATTAAAACAACTGAAACTAATTGTAAGTTAATTATGTTGAAGTCTTGTTTATAATTTTTTTGTTTATAATTGTTTTGTAATTACTGATAATGGTTGAAAAGAAAAAAAATAAGATTGTCTTTGACGTTTGTGTCAGAAGTTTTTATTGTTGTTTTTATGTAATTAATAAATATTTTAAACAGCAAAAATAAATCAATTAAACACAATATTGTAGTTTATTGTAATTATAACTGACAATTTTTCCTTTATTGACACCTTAATGTTATACTCCAAGGTTAATTCAATGATATATCATTTACATATGTTAATACAAGCTGACAACAAATAGTATAAAGGCATCTTCAAATTTGTATAACAAAGTTAAATAATCTTTAATTCCAAATATATATGCATTAAATTCATCAATCATAAATAATCATCAAAGCTCTTCATTTACCATTAATAATTATATAAAGTAAAGATATTAAAATAAAATAAAATTATGTTACAATAAAAAAACATGAAATTAATACATAAAAGTTAATTCTTTGACATTATCATATTGATTATAAATTTTCGTCATCAAAATTTTTACGAATGTTATTAAAAAAAAAGAAAAAAAAAGATTAATCACGTCATTATTGAATATTGGTAGAAAATGTTATTGTACCTGACTTATTCTAGACCCTTGCACTGACAATTTGTTACCCATATCTTCCGGGTCATCCGGCACTGATATTGGAGTTGCCGCAGAGACCGTGCCGAAAATTGGCAATGCAGGCTTGATCGGAATATTTACATTAGAAGGGAAATACACGTGACTGTCATTGTTTATCAATGACAGCTGTCTTTTCTCCGAGAACTTTCCCGCGTACCAAGCCCCCAAACCTACCCCCGTCAGTGTTGTCAACTGAACCAAGAACCGAGCATTTTTCATCTTTGCCAAATGTGTATTTATATCAAATAAATTTCACAATTGTTTACTTATTCGCGTATCTGTTTTCTATATACTTTCTTTCGAGAAATTCGCACGACCTATAGATGTTTTGTTTTAACTCGTTGAATCGCGCGACCAGCACGGTAAAATCAAGAGAGATAACCTATAAATCGTGTCCTCTATTTGGCAACTTTACTCAAAGTGTGCTTAAGTTATATATAATCATGCCAGATGTGCTCAACATTTTCATCTAATTCGAATGCTTCAATTTTGGTTGAATTATTTTGGAGGTTATGCCGCGAAGATATTTGAATTTCAAATATTTGATTGAAAAAACGAAATGTTTTTTGTGCAATCAAATTTTGTAAATATAAAATTCAATTTATTTAAATATGAAACATAGAAATGCTTATAAATATATATATATTTGAGTAAATAGTGATAAATGATGGGAATCAAATATTATGTAAATCATTGTAAACATGAATGAGTAATTATTATCTATAATTGTTTGTTATTGGCTGGAATTAGATTCTTGTACACAAAGAATTGAAAATGTTTATATACACAAGATAATTAAATTCATAAAGGCACAATTTAAAATTATAATTGCCGCTTCATTTAGTTATGTAATTTTATTTAGGTTTTATAAAATTAAGCTCTTCTGAATATTTTTTGTCACTTTAATCGACATAATGTTATTAAATATACATAGATATACATCATTATATTAAGCATACAATTTAGAGAATTTAATTATACCCTGGAAATGGGTCAAGTCGGTTCTTTCTAAGTACAAATTGAATTTTTCTCGACATATCCTCGTCGCATATTGCTTTGGTTCTTTGGTAATTGATTCTCCTTCGACGATGAGTCGGTTTTTCATAAAATCTCGTTCTTCTAAACTGTTCAAATATGCCTTCTTTGCTCAAAATACGATTCAAGACTCGACAAGCCCCTTGTACGTCATTATTTTGCACCAGAACTGTTCTTGAAATAAAATATGCGTGTCTGATACTCATCTGTAAATTTTACAGAATTTAATGCTTAATAATAAAAAGTAAAAAGTTTTGGTTTTATCCCAATATTTTAATTAATAAAAAAAGGTAAAAGGAATTCAATATTAAATCTATTTATAACTTGTTAAACATTTGCTTAGCATTATTACTATCTTTGACTTTGATATAAAAAGAAAAAAAAATGAATGTCATAGTATATGAACTGAGTATAATGGGTTTTCAAGTAATATTTTATAATATAATATATACCTTAATTTGTATAACAACCAAATAAGTTAACAATTTTTTTGTATTAATTGCATTTCTTTGCATTTGTATATTTGCAAATATCACTTTTATTTAGACCATTAATTTAGTATAAATTAAAGTTTTTTAAAAATTTGCAATAAGTTTTAAAGTATGCTTTGTATATTTTAAAGCATAAATATGTAAATTGTTATTGACATTGGAAAAGTAAGATTTAAATTTATGCATGTTCGTTATGACTTCTAAAAAAATCATGACACAGGAATGTGTCATAACTAAATTATGATGTTACATATAACTAGCATTGTGATAAATAATATGTTTTAATAATAAAAATGATTTTTAGAAACAAACTTTATGTCTGTCAGAATTTTCGTTAATCATGTTTTCATGTTCCAAAATATTTATAAATTATTGACTATATTGGGTACATTGATATTGATTTTATGAATTAAAACTTACATTTTTATGTATTGTTTATATTATTACTTTAGACGTAAAAAAATGTAACACAAATAACATTAAATCGATAATCAGCTTTTAATTCACTCTGTAGGTTATGTTGTATTCTTCATGACGACATCTGGTGAAGAAACGGAGAATCAATTGCAAGGAGTATGCAAAATGGTTGTTTACCTACAAAATAAATAAGATTTTAATTGATACTTATTTAAGAAATTATTTTTAAGTAATTATGTGGGTTATGTGAAATTGTACTTTAGTTTCATTTTATTAAGCAGTCAGGAAAGTTTGTTCTTTGCGTACTCGCATGAAAAACACATATGTCCAAGGAATATTAAATTTAATAGAGTGATGATGACAAAATAAATAATAAGATGGTAAATAACCTGTATTAGAAGGAATCTAGTAGAATATATTTTGTTTGAATATTGCCGAATACGACATGAGTGATCCACGTGGAGAAGAATGCTGAAGAATGTTGAAAAAAAAAAACTAAAAATCTGTTAAATTTGGGAATTTTAAACTTTTTTCCAGCATTTTTCAGCAATTTCTTAAATTAAATAATGCTTGAACAATTTCTTAAATTAAATAAAGACGCACTTATTGTCTGTCCTTTTTTAATTTAATACACTTTTTAAGCAGGAACATTATGCCGTTTTCATTATTGAGAAACTCGCTCAGTTAATAAAGGATGCAAGATGTTATGTAAACAGAATTATCTGTCCTTTATTAACTGAGTGAGTTGTTGAAGAATGAAACGGCATAGTTTGAATACACCAGTAATACCACTCCTGAAATATCTTTTTAATTTATATAATACGAATATTTCAGAGCTTACTTCACGATCTTTCATATCATATTTAAATCCCCATCGACATATACCTAACCAAATCAGCATGGAAAGTAAAAGTGAAAAAAGTGTTCCGGATGAAATACAAATCTGAATGCTGAACATTTGTTTTGGCCAATATATTTAAGGTATAATTATATATATCTTGAATTTTGACCCACATGCCTCTCTAAATTAATTAAAATGTATATTATATTAACAAAATGTTAGACATTCTATAAAATATAACTATACAATCTATAAAATATAACCTATTTGATTACGTTACCGTTATAACGCAATATGTTTACAAACATATTTCTGAAATATTTTTTTTCATTCAAATCAATGAAAATAATACAAGAAATAAAATCAATGAAAAAAAGTAACTTGATTTCACTTACAGTAAGAAAATATAATATATTTATTTTTATTTTATTTATACTGAATTTATAATGCTGCAAATTTTGAGACATTTACTGGTTAATTAAAATTGAAATGTTAGGTTGCATATTTCATTTGTTTTTGTTTCAAAAATGCAATAAGAAAATAAATAATATATTACAACTATGCTATATTACAAATTGTGTTTGAAAGTTAAATCTCGTATCAGATCTTATATAAAATATCTTAAAAAATGAAATATTTAAAATATTCTGTCAAACATATATATCTAGGAAGTGAGTGATGCAATATATATATATATTAGTGTTGCAATAAGTTTCTTTAATGTGTTATCAAAATTTATTTGTACAAATATTCTAAAAATGGAGTGTTTAAAATTGAATCACTAACAAATCATTAAATTTGAAGTTAATTAAATAAAAATAAAATTACATATACTATTTTAAATGAATAATCTTAAGAGTAATTTGAAATGAAAATAAGTAAATGAAGAAATAAAAAAATACAAGAAATAGAAAATAATGCAAATTTAATATATAAAGTAAAAATTAAATATATTTCCTTACCTTTTAATGTTTATACTCCTCTTTTTGTAGTGATATGTACAAGATGGCTTTTTTTCTTATTTGTTTATGTATTTTTTATCGTATATTTCTTATATATAATTTATGTATGTATATAAATACTTCTCTTTGACAGTGTCATTAATAAAAGAAAATCTTGTATTATATTTCAAATTTACTTAAAATGTATCATTAGAAAATGATATACAGAACTTTATTTTAAAAAATAATTGTTAAATTGTATTATATATATGGAACAGGTAGCATTTTTATTTAGAAAACGATAACAGTATAATATAATTAAAATATAAATGCTTTATTTAAATTCTTATAAATAATACAATTTCTAATACAATATAAATAAATTTTTTCTTATAATTACAAATACATACATTCGCAGTAACAGAATATTACCATGTCATACTTACAAATATACAAGTATACAAAATTAATATTATATATAAATAATGTTAAATATTTTACAGTAATTTATAAATATATAAATTAATATATATAAGTATATAACATTTACAATCATATTTACAATCATAATTACAATTATATTACACTATTTAAAACTAAGTGTCTTCTTTATCCTTTGGCAGCATTGTTGGATATTTGTCCTTATTTCCCTGGGAGTTGTTTTTAAGAAATTCTTCTTCTTGGGAAATAATTCATCCGTTCCTATAAACCGCGTTTGCCAGTCCATTTGTTCATGTGCTGCCTCGTATTCAGATAAAAGGGTTTCTATCTGAACAGTGACTCCCTCAATTTTATTCAAACATTCTGAAATTGCAAAAATTATATATAAGTTCAATTGCCTTAAATCTCAAATATAAAATAAAAATTGAATAAAATTCTTACCTTTCAATGGTGTATAATCATTGTGTTGTGGACAAGTGTATAAAACAGATTCTTTTATTATTTTCTTGTGGGCCAGGCTCCTCTTCAGTGGTGTGATGAGTAAATTGCACAATTTATTATTCACTTCGTCCTTGTTCTCTTGTGCGCAAATGTACTTCTTTCCAATTGGATTGTTCGTTGGAATGTTCTGTAAACCATAAGAGAAATTTAGTTGATTTTCGAACAAAATTTCAATTTTTTTTCTTGAATGTTCTTCAATTTCAAAAGAATTTAAACTATTTTTTAAAGCATGCTCACCTGTAATACTTCAATAGCCTTCCTGTAACCGATTCCATACTTCAAATGGAATTTTGAAAATCGTACTAATAAATTGCTAATTTCTAATAAACTTGTAGCACCGTACAACTCTTTTACAAGTAAGCAATTTACTTTGTACAATCTTCTGATGTTGTCGAATAAAGTTGTGTGGGAGGTTGGGTCCAGTAGATATTGGTCGCTCAGGGGTTCCATAAAATACTGAAATGATACAAGACAAAGTTAGACAAATAAATTAATTGGAATTTCTATTTTAAATAAAAATAGAGTATGCGTGATTCGTATCTTACCTGCATTATTATTTTTAATTCATTTAAAAAGGTTTCTTCCGATGATATTAAATCCTGCATGGTCTGGGCTTTTAAATACTTTTGAAGTTCCATACTGCCATCTTCAATATTTGTTATTGCACTTCGTACTGTAAATATAAATAATATATCGTTACAAATGTTTATAATCAAGATAATTTTAAAATATTTAAATGTATTTTATAATTGAAATACTTTACAAAACAATATTTTCTTTAACTTTCTTATTTACAAACGTGAATAATTTAAAATATATTTGAGAAAAACAATTTATCTTTTTAACAACAGTTACTATTATAAAAAAAACATTGTTAGAATGATTAAAGTTGAAAATAAATTGCTTACCTCTCGTTTTTGTCCGGATTGTAAAGTTCCGTGTTTCAATAGCTTCGTTCAACAGGGTGCTGAAGCAAGCTTCCTCGTGGAATGGGCGATACATTGTTGGTCCAAAACTTGATAAAAACAACTAGGAATCACTGCACTTAATTGTTCGAACTGAACAACCGATCACTGATCACTAGTTAATTAATATATTTATGAAATGAAATTCAGGTGGAGTTGAATTCCAAAAAGCTTTGTTCTACGCGCACCGGTGTACTCAAGCAAACTAATAACTTAATTACCGTGCACGCTGCATTAATATTAATGTGTTTTTGAGGGCTTAAAAGCGTCAGCCAATCAGGAGCTGAGATGCGTCAATTAGGAACTATTTCAATTCCGGGTTATGACTCATCGTTGTACCAAAGTTAGCTAATTTGAATGTTTAAGAAGAAGAATTTTATAATAATCAATCTCGTTTAATCTAATTTTTATTGATAAGAAAAATATTATAAAAAAAATTAATCTTAGAAGTTTACGCCGTCACGACTTTACCGTGTCAGCATCAATTTTATTTATAATTGAGGATAATTTCGTCGTATTTTTTCTATTTTATCTAAATAAACAATAACAAATGAACATTGTAAAATTAATAAAAATATTTTCAGTACATTTTTTAGACATCTACATCAGACTGAAAATCTAATTCAATTAAAATCGGAATTTTTAAGTCAATTTTAAGCGAATTTATTGAATGAGTTTATTTTATCGCCACGCGTTCAAAAAATTTTTTCAAATAAATGACAAACATTCGATTATTTTAATATTAAATTGAATTAAATCTCCCCAATTTAAAAATGTGCTGAACCAACTACATCGATTACTTATATATATTTTTAGTAAAAACAAAGAATAGTTTTTTATGCATTTAAGGCCAATTAATACTTTAACACGTTAATCTAATTTCCTCTCGTATTTCCAGTATTTTTAAAAATTAATTTGTTCGAGTATAAGTTGGTCCTAGATTTATAAAAAATATTGAAAAAAACTGGAACGTTTTTAAATTCTTTTTTCAATAAAAAAACAAAGAATACCTTAACCTAGTAATCAATGTTTACGTCATCACATTAATAATGTTTTTGTTTGATTTTACAATGCTCTTTCTGTCAGTGAATATATAAAATAAATATTGCATCACAATCATTGATTAAGAAAAAAATATAGCCAAAATGGTATTTTTAAAATTGAGGGATTAACACGTGCCGCGATACGCGCGCATTTTACGTAGCCGTTAGAACTTAACACGTTAACCTAATTTCTTATTATTAAGAATTGGCATTTTTTTCTCCGCATTGGGAAAGCTAAACTTTGAATCCAGACAAATTTCACTATCTGCATTACAAATTACTTTTAAAAGCCTTAAGTTTAAGTTGAATTTGATGTTCAAGTTTTACTTTTTAATGATGGAATAAAGGGTAAATAAAATAATTTAATCGTAGTCTGTTATTTTTATTGATAACTATGGACAATTTTGTTTTGGCTTACAAAATATATGGTTAAATCAGCCCATAAATAATAAAGTTATAATTTCATTGGTACATTTATATAATAATGTTTATTGCGTATAATCAAGAATGATACATGTAATAACTTATGACATACGATTCTATGTACACGGGCGATACACGGTATATCTTTACAACTTTATTTCGTTAACATTGTTAAACTGATTTGCGACGTGAAGAATGTCCCTTTCTTAGACCTTCCTTCCTTTATTTTCATTTGATAAGCTTACACAGCGAAAAATCGTAGGTTAAATTTTACAATATTCTCCTTAATTTGTTAAATCGTTAAATATTTACAAGGCTCGGCACATTCTATGGTGATCTATGTACAATTTAAAACAAACTTTGTTCGCTACAAAATATATTTCAATGTATTAAAATATACTCCAATAAAATTACGTGATATTTTATTGTTTATATCATAATTTATAAATTATATAACGCTCAATATATCGCTCGTTTGATTTACAAATTTTATATACGGAAAAGTAAAAACCACTAAATACATATGAGTATAGATTTCTAACGAATGCACGTAACGCTATGAAATTAATTTCTTTTTTTCTTTTTTTGATTTAGTTTGATATGTTAATCGCGCAATTTCGTCGAACCTAAATTGTATAAATATTCATAGAGCACCATTAATAAGTTCTTAATATTATTTCTGTGCGTTGAATGACTTGGATTATAATTTACCTTTAAGCTTTGCATGAATTGCGATCTTAAAACAGTTGCAACGTTTATAAATCGATATCACTAGAAATTACAATATAATATAATTATATAAATTTCAGGAGTGTCAATTGTGGATGAATTTGAGCTGCGGCCCCGAAATATACATTTCATGAGTCTGTATATATATAAACATGTCACGTGGTGCTTATAGGTTAGCTCTCCCGATTTGACTCACAAGGTACGTGTCTGAATATTTCAAGTTGAAACATGTTTCAAAACAAGAGGAAAATTCAAAATTGAATAATCCAAAATTATGGGTGGGGGGGCTACACTTAACTTTAACTTAATTATTAACGAATTAAATCCATTCATTTAATATTTTGCTCCTGACTAATTGTTCATAAAGCTTTAAATAGATATTGCATAAATCATATATTATTTATAATATAATGCATCCGTTTTAAGAGTGCAGCGCTTAATGCATCAATATATCTAGATCTAATTATCATTCATTCAGCAACAGACATTCGAATTAAGTTAGTCGAAGGAAATTTGAAATATTTAAATTATTCATATATACATATATTTTAAGTAACGTTTGTGCTTTGTGTAGAAAAAATATAAATTATAAAATTTAATATATACTGCAGAATTACACAATCAGTAAAGATTTAATAAAAATTACTAATATATTAATAAAGTGAAGATATGCTTGAAAACATTAAGGAATTACTAACTTAAGATAGTAACTTTTTTAATTTTTTCAGGTATATATATAAGATATTAACATGTTAGTGATTTTTATTATACCTTTCCTCTTCTATGCATATAAAATTCAGTTTTCACACAATTTTATATAAAGCCATAATTTGATTGATGAAAAAAAACTGAAGAAAATATGCAAAACATTAATTATAAACTTAAAGTACTAATAATTAATCGCTTGTATTTTTTATTTGAATCATTCATCCTAAATATCAGCTAAATGTATATATATCGTATAATTACGATTACAACGGTAACGATGAAAAATTATGCTCGTTGTATTCAAAATCTAATAAAACATAAGTATTCCGTAAATATATATAATGTAATTAGAAAATTAAATTCCTTTAATGTAATAGTAACATCACATGTAATTTAAATGCCATTACATAATACAACTTTAAATTAAATTTAATAAAATTATTGTTTAATTACCTCTATTGACGATCCAAACTAATTTTATATGCGAATAGTTATGTTTTTTTTTAGATTAATACAACAATCCCGCATAAAACTGCGAAACGCCAGCTTGTCGTATTTTCACGGCTTGAAAATAGCAGTGTTTAAAATCAACGCAATGAGAAAAATATATGTATAAATGTACAAAAAAGTAAACAATAATTTATTCATTGTTTTTTTAAATGAATCTATTTAATATATTTAACGTGAAGATTTATTAACGAACAATCACCCTAAAAAATCATCAATTGAAGTGAACGAAATTTGCTTGCTCCAAGTGGGTACCTTTTTGTGTCGGATTAAATTCGCTTGTCACAGAGAAAAATTGAAGGGAAACGGGCCCAAGACAATGGAGTGTCTAAAACGACGGAGGAACTCCGCTTCCTATTGAATACACGTCTGTTTTACCGACAGTGGCTAACGGCTCACTGATAGCAGCGCTCAGTCACCCGAAACGGCGCACCCAGTCGCCCGAAGTGGGACCTTCGTTGCACCGCAGCCGGGCAAAGCGACTCTCCCGTCAAGGGAAGTACCATTCTCCCGAAATTTTCTCCGTTTCCATAAAAGTTTACTTCAAACGATCGCCTTTTAGCGTGATATTGTTTTTATCCTTAAAATTAATTTTTATATTTCTTTATTAATTGCTCTTGCAACTTTTAGGCCTATCTTTCGTCGAAAGGGAAAAGCGCAATGAATTTCTCCATAAATTTTTCTCATTGCCATTGGTCGATCTAACGTTAATTTTCATTCCTTTGTAACAAATACATGATAAAAAAGTGAAGTCGCATTGTCCCGGTTATTAAGAACGTCCATTCTCGTGAATTGATCGGTGCGTTCCTTATTATCTACGAATCACATTATACATTTGAAAGTGATACACTCAGATTGGGAGATAGGTTCGAACGAAGGTCTACGAATTCTACCTCAAGGCCACAAAAAGGACTGCACCTTTCATTTCTTCCTCCCCCTTTTATTACACATTGTACGAAAATACATTTGAAAAAGCAACTTTTAAGCAATTTCTTTTATTGTGCAGTTAGCAAATTTCTGTACTCTAAAAAATTGAAAAATTACTATGCTAGAGCTTTAATTTAAAGCTATACTAAAATATAGAAGAAAAAAGTGGTGTGCCAATGTATTAAGAATTATAGCGAAAGCACTGAATATTTTACCAAAAAAACCAAATATTTTAGCCTTTTTCCCTGCAATTGTAGTAAAATATTTGGATTATTGCAAGCATGGCTTTCCATTAAGGCTCTAGTGCAATAATTTGTGCCTTTTTTTGTTGGAATAGTTAATGAATATTGTGTTAAGCAAATCAAAATTTTTTTTGTGTTTTTTAATTCATCTTAATGTTGTTATGATTATCAGATTTATCAATCCAAAATTATTAGATTTTTATATAGTACATTAATTGTTCATTTAGTACACGTTGATGTACAGTTTGTTTTTTCAAATGAAAATTTGACTGTAGTCAAATAACTGACTCGTTATTGCAACATTTAGTTCGTATCTCCAAATTTGAGTGTGCTTATTATTACGTTACTTGTATTCTTATCCTTTGCCGGATGCAAATATTTTTTAAAAAAACGGCCCACGTACGTGAAATTTATTTACTCTTCATTCTGATTAAACGCGAATGATAAAAGGGCTACTTTTATCACACAAGCCTCGTGACAATTAATTTAAAAACATTGGAATGAATTTGAAATTACAATTTAAAGTGAAATGTAATACAATTTACACTTGTTTCTGAACATAGAACACGATTGAATTAAATTTTTTTTCCCAATATTTGACAAATCAAATATTTTGTTTGTTTTTGAATTTAATATTTGCAGTAAAGTAGAAATAAACAACTTTTCTTTTTTACCTAAAATAAAAGCGTGGAAATAATTTTATTGGTTTTTTAAATCAATCTACGTCAGTTTGGTGGTAAATATCTGAACACAAATGGATTTTGCTGTGAAACTCATGTTTCATTTAACTTTCTTTAAAATTAAAAGTTTCATTTCTACTTTATTTCAATGTATACGGTCTTTTTCTAAAGTCATTCAACTTAACTTAAATCTTAGTCGCAATATTGGAATAGTTCGTGTAAAAGTATAGTTGAATTTTCAATTCATTTTCTCAGAATATATACACTTGAACCTATAAGTAACTAGAAGCGAGGGAAAGTTGGTTTTGGCGCCAAAATTTAAACGCTCAAAAATAGCATAATTTAAAATATAACTTTGTTTTCTTAATTTTTAGTAAGTTATAATGAAGGCGATATTTTGATTGCAACCTTCCGAGAATTCGTTATTCGTAGGTTCGAGTGTAATTGACTATAATTTTACAAGACAAATAACGTAACTCTTGATAAAAATTACAATCGAAAAATTCAATACACCCGATTTGACTGATTTTCATAATGATATTTCAACAATTCTAAAGCCAAAGTTGTCACAGTTACATACCCAAATATGTTTATTTGTTGTAATCTTACAAATTAATTATTTATATTAATATCCGCGCGTAAACGTTTTCGCAAACTCGCTCGAATTATTATTGTGATAAACGACTGAATGATCATTAAGCGCATTCCGCAAATAGGTTAAGATCCGTTTTCCTTAAAAGTTCTCTCTTCTCCCCCTACCCTCTCTCACTCTCTCTCTCTCTCTCTCTCGGACTACCGATCGTGTACTCGTTATACTAAATATTTTATGAGTTAACTTACTAATGTCATTATGTTTCGTAATTGAAGCATATTTTATATAAGTACGATCCTTTCGTTATGTTTCTGCGTGCGGGATTAAAGGCTCTTGTATCGTGGATAAATTCTAAGTTCGAGATACGCGAGCTTTTATTTTTCCTATTACGATCTAGTGAATTGAATTTCCCTAAAAATGTAGTGGTCGAAATCAAACGCTCGTGTTGTCGCAGAAATGAAAACAGAAAAAAAAAAGAAAAAGAAATGATGCTTATTTAAGAGTTCGCAACATTTAACAAGTGTTCATTTGTTATGTTTCACAATGGTATGTAAAAGTTTCCTTTTGCGCACGCGGAATTAAAAATCAGCGGATTACCAAATGACGACCTATTTGGAGTAATACGTTAACAGTTTTAAGTTGTAATTCCTTAAACTTATAACGCTATAAGTGACGTTTTGATGAAAATAACTGAAAAATGCTGAAAATCCCACATTTTAGTAGTTTTTCAGTTTTAAGTTATTGTTTAGTAAGTTGGAATAAATAAATTTATAGTTGGACAAGTCAAAAACTATAGTTGCAAGAACTTATTCAATTGCAACTTATTTTTTTTTTCAAAACATTGAAGTACATTCTATTTTAACAAAAATTTTATCCTTCATGCTGATTTTTCATTCCTTGTAATCTAACAACTATTATGCTTTTAGTTGTAAGTATGAGAGCAGAGTGTGCATTGAGAGTAGCTTTATCCGTTGCCCGCGCTGTACTTATAAGCAATATGGTCGGACGGTAAGATCTGTCAAAAGTTGAAAAACAAATACGTAAATGATTTTTTAACGCCAAATAAATATAGATAGCGCCACTTTAGCGGTATTTATGATTATGTTTCATCACCTGAACATTGTAGTTTGTCGAAGGTGAACAAGTTTTTTTTTTAATGAGTGTCGTAATTATTTAATGAACATTCATTCCTATTTAACTTTTTAAGTCGCATATTTACTATTAATAATAAATTGACGTAACTGATACATTTCAATTTCGTACCTCGAACTTCCGTTAGTGTCGTAAGCAATTCCGCTAGATCCAACGATCTCAAGGGATCAATTCTCCTTATAGTGTATTTTCTTTCACAGCAGAAGACTTACGTACCTATGACAGTTATTTTTCATGTCAATTGTTTTTGGCATCGACATGAAGAATATTTGTTATAGAAAGAAACACGAGTGTTTGAAAATTTTCTATTCTTTAGATCTAAGCACACCGAGAGAAATGCCATGTTAAGTTAGCATCAATTGATGGTTCCTCAACATGAAGTTCATGTAACTATTGTGCCAACATATTTCTTTGCTAAAATACCAAAATTTTTCATACTATCTACATTCATGTTAAAATAGTATTAGTTTTTAGCTAAAATAATATAAACGTCATGTTCGGTTAGCATGAAAAATTCATGTTAAATGTACATTATCAGTTGATAGTAGGACAACATCATATAACTGTAATGGTTATATGTCAATATATAACAAAAAATGATCTTTTAGGTTAAGTTATTCGACAGGTATAATTTTGTAACGTTTATTCCACTCATACTTTAAAACGCTTCACAAAATTTAAGTAAAAATAACAGTCAAAATTTCTTAATGAACAGCAACGCGGATTTAAACGTCTTTAACATTGATGCGATATTGTTTAGTGGCCCGACCGCCGCCACTTTGTCTAATTAACATGAA
>JABFPN010003139.1:0-19194 GCA_022817305.1 Leptoteleia sp. ZL-2020
GTGACAGGTTAAATTTATCGAATTCAACTGTTTATGACCACCTAAAACGCCTATTTATCCATTATACGAAGATCGTCTTTCATTTTCACAAAAAAAAAACGAAATTACTTTCCGAACAACCCAATATATGCTCTTATATCCACTACTAATAAATTTCTCTGAGGGTAATTACTAACAAATGAGCATTTTATAATAGTTATCGTTTAGTATTTTAATCTTCTAAAGTACCTTTTTCTTCGTGTATATTGTCATTTCTATATTTTTCTTTTCTTTCATTCATTCTTTCTTTTTATTTTCTTTAATTCGGATTATTTTTATATAACAAGTCTTAAATAAATGAGCATATCGTTAAAACAATAATTTAATAATATAACCCAGACGTCTAGTTAAATTTAGCCAGTATTACGTTTTGTTTTTCTTAATATAACATTAAAATTGGGTTGAACAATATACACTAATTTGGTAAACTATTTTACCGCGAAAAAGAAATACTTGTTTAGAATACTCGTATTGTTTTTAGGTTTAATTTATTTTTGATATTTCACCGGTGAATCAACACTTGAAGTTTTGAATAATCAAATTCAAGTAGATTCTCGTTTGCATGTTGATTTTCGTTGTTTAACTTTGGAGGTGAAATTTTTCATTTCATTTGCGTTTCAACAAACTTCAATTTACAATATTACGTATTTTAATTTAATCTAATTTAATTAAATTTACATTTTTAGTTTAAAATTAAAAGCATTGGAATGTAAATTTCAGGATAGATGTATTAATTTCGTTATTTGCAGATGTACTAAAATATACTACCATTCTTAAAAGGTATGCTTTTTTCGTTACTTACGTTACTGGAATGGTAATGCAATATTCTTTCTTATCCAAGTGACACTTACCTGAAACAATAAAGAATACACTTTTATAACTTTTTTTTCTTATTTTTATTAAAAATGGTATAAAAATATTCCGAGAAAATGTTAAAATAAACTCGAATGCTAGCAAAATAATGATGACCGCTTTCAAAGTAAAAGTTTTTAAAGTCTGGAAATCGAATTTCATTATCATAATGTTTTTCAATTTTATTTTCCAGATTATTTATAAATACTTCAAATATCACTTTTCAAGAAGCCATCATACTTTTAAAGACTTCATACAAGTCTTATTGTTCAATTAACAATACATTATTCTTTTAATTAAACACACACGATATACTTATAATTTATCGTGATTAAAAAGTAGTCATAAAATTAATTTAACCCTTTATTTAACTTTTCAATTTGTAAATAAAAAAACGCAGTCGTGCCATACAAACAACGAGACTAATAAACATTGTTACAACAACAAAAAGAATTTCATAAACCGAAAATTGTCAATTTCGTTCAGTATTTAATAAACAAAACTTTAGTTAACGTATCTAAAACGGCATCGTTAGCTTATCGATATAAATATGTTCAATTGTTTCCAATTTCACTTTTGCACGTTATTAAAAAATATGTTCCTCCAAATCAATTTTTTCGCAATGGAACTGAAATTGCAAAACTATTGTTAAAATATACAATCAAGTTTAGCCCGATAAAAAACAAGTGATACGAATCAAGATTTGGCCAGAATGTGTTTGTTCGAGATGAGGAAACCTAATTATCTTAAGCAGCAGTGTTTTCATCTTATTTAAATTCAAACAAGCTCCTTTTTGAATATTTTCGCTTGAAAAAGTGGGTCAACTCATCCAAAGAAAATGCGAAAACGTTCCCCCTCGAAGCTCATCCCGATTGGACAAGCCGAAACGATATTTGCGTTTTGTGCTAGTCACCTCCCCCCCCCCCTCCCCTCCCCGCGAGTTCTATAACTTTCGCCTTACTCGGGATAGGAAGCGTCAGGTAATCTTGACGACAAAAAAACTTCACGTCACGTACGACGAAGTACTTGTTTCTGCCGGATTGCGGGAATATCGCTGTTCCGCGTGTTATCGACTTTGGAAAAACTTGCTCGTCGGCTATTAAAACGTGAGGTCAACATTTGCCCCAGTAATGCGCGATTTATTCACGATAAATCGCTATAAATAGTACGTTTTCGTTGCGCGAAGTTAATGGCTCGTAAAACATATGGCAATCGTAAATTTACGATTCAAATCGTGAATCGTAAATCTGCGTTTCCAAATTTTATATCTCAATCATTTTATTTGTAAATTAAAGTGTTTACGATTTCGACATTTATTTTACGTTTTCGGTTATGGCTTATACTTGTTCGATTTACGATCCTTCACAGTGAAAGTGTACTTCGCATTGTTTAATTAAAGCGTATGATTGAATATAAAAGATAAAAAGCGTTCAAGAAAAACACGAGATAAGGGACTTAATTTGGGCGATATTAATAAAAATTCCTTTCGATATTATAATAAATAAACAGATAAATACGATCCATCACTTTATGTTATATTATGATATAAACTCGGAAATTTTATTACATTAAGTATTAATTTAATATATTTTTTTTTACCGAAATTAAAACGAGTACGTGAAATATGAGCAAAAATTGTTAAAGAATTGTTGCTCTAGGGGAAAATTACTGTGCAAGGAATAATAAGACTTAAAATATAACGATTTACTTAGTCTTTAGTTAAAATCCTTTGGTCAAAATTTAAACGCGTCTTTCACGAAGCTATTTTTCGGTAGCTCCGATGTTCCCGCGGGTAAACGGCTCAACCAATCTTCTCTTTTTCTCCCCAACACACAAATTAAAAAAAATTTAAAAAACCTTAACATTTTTTTTTAAAATAAAGATGTTCACATAGTACATTATATATATATTTTTTATGGATTATACACGTATGTTTGCATTTTTAAGAAACAAAACTAAACAAGAAGTTTCAGTTGTTGGATAAAATGCAACGAATTTTCAAGCAAAAAAGTCTAATAAACGAAAAAATTTGTCGCATTTACGAAAAACATTTCATTCACACTTACGTAACATTCATTCTAATGCAATAAAAAAATATGATCATAATGTTTCGGATCGTAGTAATCAAAATTCGCAGGTAAACTCCAGTTTCAATTAAAACGTTCAATTAATATCTCAAGCCGCATAGCCCGGGATACTAATTAATCGAGTCTCAGTTGATCTCCGCTCCGGCCAGTCGTCCCGGCGGCGAATCGTATCGTAAAAATGAAATAATTTGCCGGCGCGACCGCGGGGACAAATTGTTTACGACAAATATAGCGCAACTGTAGGTATGCAAATGTATTTTTAGAATATGGAACGTAAGTTGGATCGAGGTCACGCAACAGTGTTTCTCGCAGTCGTATCGATTGGGAGTCGTCCTGCGATTAATTAGGAATTCGTTTGGCGCAGTGTGTCGCCCGCGCGGTCAAATTCACCGCGATACAGAGCCCCGGCTCGCTATTTCACGCGACGGGCACCGGGCTGCAATTAATTCGAGCGGCTTACGTGCTTCCGTATTTCAAGTCGACCTCAGACCTCGCTTGATCTCATCAAAATGCTGCCAGATAAATCTCACTTTGTCCCGCCTTAGAACGGGCGCCGCGCATTTTCTCCACTTTACGTTGATACCGCCGCGCTGTGCGGAATTAAGATTGGATTTTCCCAATGTCGATTTATCAACTTCAATTACGATTTTAATCGTCGCTGGTTTATCCAGCCGCGCTCGTCGGTACAAATGCGAAAACGCGATTAAATTTCTTTTTTTTTTTTACGCGCATTCTAACAAAGGGACAATTAAAGATGAACAAATTAAAAAGAGCCTTAAGATTTTTCAATTAAATCTTATGTGCAATGTCGTAAAAGTGATGACGGTGTCGGGGTAGATTAGCCACAATTGGCTTATCTATGGGATATGGAAAACTATAAAGAGAAAAGTTGCGATACAAGTGCTACGGCATTTGCCATGTATGCACTGAGAAAAAAGTAATAGCGAAATTATAAACAATTCATATCCATTTGAGGATATCTCTGAAGAGTGACAACATTTTACAATTAGAAATAGTAAAAATGATAATTGTCAAAGCAATTTGTAGTACTTTTGTACTAATATTTACTATATGACTTTTAAATTTTACTATTATTAACAGTAGAAACAATTACTTTTCCAATATCTCCTCAAAATTGATATAAAAAATAGTAATTTGTGATATATCTTTTTTCTCAGTGTGGTAGTGTATTCGTGTAGGAATATATCTAGAATTATAAAATTTGTATAATTCCCAACTTATAATATCTTTGTTTCCTTCAATATACTATGATAGCTAGAAATATTCATTATTTTCTACACTTTAGCATGAAACATGGTAAATTTAAGTGAATTACTGGTAAATTTTCAAATAAAATCTTTGTCAGTATACAATTCATCAAATACACGATGTGATGACTGACACATCGTCCAACAGCGATTACGATCGTAATTCATGGGCATAAATCATGCACTGTGAACTGAAGATAGACTTACTTACTTTACAGTATACGGTGAGAGTATTAATAACTCTATTACAATGAGAATAATTAAATAAAATGTGCTATATTGTTAGCACTGAGAAAAATGAAATAACTCAAAACACTATTTTTCATATCAATTTAAGGATATATTGGAAAAGCTAATACGTTTGCTATAAATAATAGTAAAATTTAAAAAAAATATTTAGTAGCTTTTAATTCAGAAATACTACAAATTACTCTTATGATTATTCCTTAATACTGTAATTAGTAGTAACAATTTTCACTTTTTGGAGATGTTCCTAAATTAATAATAAACAATACATTATTATATATATATAATATTAAATTGTATTAAATTGCTAACAAATATAATAAATCATATTACAAACATTATAACTTTAACTATATTTAATTCTATCAGACATACTTGTATGCGACTAATTAATAACATGGTAAATTTTATTATATAATTTTTTCTCAGTGCACATCTGATTCAATTACCTGACCAAATCAAGGAAGCTTCAATCAAGTTCTGAAATTCATCATTGGAACAATTGTAACTGTATGAAAATGTTAATTGCAACGATCAACATCAGCTTATCAAGCGTTTTAAAATCATACGTACTATTTTGCGTGCACATTAATATTTAATGAATTATGGGCAGGTTATTTATGACGAAAGGTCATGTATAACTTGTCTATTAGTGGCTGACTATTCATGTCGCGAAAGTAGAACTTCATTATATGGTTCACGAAAAGGAAACAATTGCGAACGAGCGAGAGGGAAACTCGCCGAAGTTCCTAGCACTGTGTAACAACCCTGAATCTGTTACAGCGTACGTCCTACCTTAAATTAATTACCCGGAGTAATATCTATATTCGTGACGTCATGCTTTCGAATGTTGTCTTACGGCGAACTTTTAAACGTCCAAGTTAAAAACGTCATCATTTATATTACACCTAATAAACTTTATATACAGGGCTTCCCCTTTATTGAAAACCTTGTGCTTTTTTTTTTTATATTACCGATTAATTGACTTTTATAACACTTTTTAATTAAAAGTGCAACAAAGAATTTTAAACTCAGCTGACAGCGCAAGGTTAATAAAGGGTAGAGTTAAGTTCGTAATTAAATTGAACCATTGATATTAATATAAATGTTGATTAATCAGTAATTAAAAAAGAGGGAAGAAAATGGCTGTAATTAACTTTGATAGGACACTGGATTTCATTATGTGAAAATACAGGAGAGAGTAAAAATTTAGTACTGAAGATTTTTTTTTTTATTTGATTCAGATAAATTTTAAGGATGCTGCAATGCAGCCGTGAGTGCATTGAAGAAAATTGCAATAGAATATTTTCAAGAAGGTATTATTATTATTATTATTATTATTAGAATAAGCACGTTTTTAACCTTTAAGAAAATTCGATCAGTTTTTTTACGTGCAATTTATTTGCATGAAAATTTTTTGATTTTTGTCAGCGGAGTGTTTTGATAAATTTGATCCGTCTTGAGACATAAGAGAGTTGAAATAATTTCACGCATGTAATGTGAATACATGTGTCGAAACAATTGAATTGAAATCAAATAAATAAAAAGTGATATCAATTTTAAGGAGAAGTAAATGTGATTGTCTGATAAAATTTATCACTAAGGCAAAGAAATAGGTTATCTAAAGATACGTATGCAAATTTTTACGTGTCAGGTTAATAAAATATACGATGTAAAAATAGTTATATTAAGAGTGACTTGAACGAAAAGCTGCATTATTTAACGTTTAAAAATAAATTTACGTATTTATTGCTGTTTACTAATAAAAATTTAATAATAATACATGTAATTAAAATATAAAAATTATCTTTAGCTAAATCAACATCATTTGAAAATTATTATAACGATCCGAATTACAGTTTCATTCATTGTGAATGGGAAGGTGTGGAGTGTACGAGCTCGTCGTTCAAACCGACGTGATAACTTGTACGATAAATCAGAATACTCCAATACACTGGCTAAAAGTAAAATTATTATTAAACGGATGCTATTGGGAATTAACCAGATTGTGTAATCAATACGAAACTAATGAAACCAATAATTTCTCTCAATTAGGACGACGAAATAAAAATTTTGTGAGAACTGGAGGAATGCATTTTCCATGCGGGATAAGGGTGGTTAAGTTGCAAGCACAACATACAAACATACGAGTTGAACAGAGGAGGAATCGATCTCAATTTGGGCGATAACGAGGTATTCGATTAAAATGTAATCATTTTCAGCCGAGACAGGCCATCTAGCGGGATTCCATTTCCCGGATGTTGCAAGGAGTAGGTCGTGGTTCGATATTAATGGCCTAGGGCATCATTCAAAAGCCGCGAGACAAATAACTCTTTTTCATCGTATCTTATTTCGATTATAAATAGGATACTTAAAGTGCCATTTTTAGACCCTCGCTTTACTCCAAATGTTTCAAAACAATAAAGATGTCAAAACCCTGTATACATACAAATTCTTACAATTAAATCGTTGATAAAAAAAGAATCGACGAAAAAGTTTCTTTATCGAGATTTGAACCGAGGACTTCCAATTGCGAAGTTCCATTGTCTTCGATCTTGCACTATTCTAACAGACTGAGTCGATTTTCACCCGCCTTTTTTTCCTCTACATTCAAGTAACGCGCAGTGCAACGATAACGTTTACAACGGGGTTTGTTCGAGATCCGATGCTCAAAGTCCTCAGATTTGCATTTTGCGGATTCCGCGTGGAAGTCGAATCGTTATCGCGCGAATCCCTTGTTACATAATTGGCCGCTTCCTACGACGATGGGAGAGTTATGCTAATTGGCGCCGCGTATTGTTTTCTGAACGGCGAATCGCGAAAATTTATTCAGGAAAGTGATTCGATTTTCCGATGACGTAAAAGTTACGGGATTATAACATATTTCTGGCTAATGTTCATCACGATCGTGTTAAACCGATAATCGAGTTTCATTATCGAAACGGCACCACCTTTCTTTCGCAAAAGAAAAAAAGAAATCCATTTTTCCCCGCGCAAACATTATTATTTTGATCAAATCGTGCCAATCCATAAACGTCAAATTAATAGACGAAGAAGCGAGAAAAGAATATCCGAGCTTTTCTTCAATTCGAGTCCATTATGGTGAAGTCCACCGCTATGGCAATTAATTGCTGTCATTGACAGTGCTTTCCAATAAATCATAAGTGGGCATTATAATATTTCATTTACACTCGATCGGTCGACTTAGAAAATTTTAAGCATCTACATAATTGCACTTTTCTTTGCTCTAAATATCTCCTTTGGGTTAATTACTTTTCTTGACATTTATTGACACTTCAAACGGGGGAAAATCGTATTCTTTCATGGTACGAGAGTTGTATTTTAAAACGAAAGAAAGTCACATTTCCATGTTTTCGGTGAATTAAAAATTACTTTAGTTCCAGGAAGAAGTGCAAAAATCGAACGCTCCAAAATACCGATTGCATTTCGTTAGGGTAGAATGAAATTTGTACTATTTCAATTGGATAGAAGATATAAACATTTTTATTCCGCGTCGGGGCAAGTCGGAGTAATCGCGAAGAAAAATCAGCGCGTCGTCGAAATTCGAGACAATGGGCCGCATTATGCGCAAAAGTCGGAAGCCGGCATATAGATAGGGCTCTTGCTTGGAAACATCACGACGCCTCGCTGCTTATGGCGTCGAGGCGTAAAACCCAATTAGAACATTGAAAAGGTCACGCTTTTTGCGATTGTTATCCCTGTAAAATCAACAAAAAAAAAGTGTTCGGAAAAAGGGAAAAACTGAGACAAAAGAAATTTAAGCGCAAACACTTCAGTCAATCCATTTGCATATTTTTATAATTACGTTGCACTTTAAGAAGTGCTTCAATTAGGCATCGACGATAAACAAAGTTGCCGTGGCAATTATTCAGTTTAAAAAAAAAGATTTAAATTACGGACGTAGCAAGAGAGTTGTCGGTAATTACCAATAAAGTCACTAAAAAGGTTTAAGCAATGTCTATAATACGGAAAGTTTTTACGGAATTGCTATATTTTACAATAACAATGAACAAAGAAGTGAAACAAAGTGAACTACTTTAAATTGCTCCATTCTAAATTACCAACGTTGGTGTAATACATTTATATAGTACAATGGAACGGATTAAAGTGGACATTTTTTTTTCTTTTTGCGAATATTTCTATATTTTCAGTGTAGACACCGAAATTATAAATTTAACTTTTATATTACACTTGCAATATTGTTATTTAAAAACAGAAAAAGAAATACTTTCAATCTCAAATCAATCTTAAATTACTCTTATCAGATAAGAAACCGAATATTACATATTGTAATTATTAATGAATGTCTTTTTTCTTTAATTTTGTTTGCTATGATGCTGCGGAGTATCGCACACAATCGGCCTTTATTCGACTCCAATCCGGCGATATTTAATGACCACCGACGGAATCCATCCCGAGAAATACAGTGACTGCATAAATTTCGCGAGACTTCGAGGGAACTGATTTAACGCGCTGTCAATGTTTTTTTTAATCCACATTTTATTCTACTTCTCGCCCCCCCCCCCCTCATCTTTTTTCATCGTAGTTATTGAATGGACCTTTAATGAATACTCGGAGTAACGCAAAAAAATACACAAATCGTATATTCAAAACTAAATCCCCGCAGTCTATTAGTAGTTTAATTTTTACTCCCATTTCGTCGTCGTTAAACTATAAATTGAAATTATAATTTTAACACTATCGAATTTATTGTGACATTTATTAAAAATCCTACTCCCTTTTTATTTTTTTTCCTTTTCCCTTTTTTTTAATAAGAAAATATATCCAACAGTTAAACTGCCAATGCAGGGGAGAGTTACGAAAACGACGTTGACGTCATAAACGACATTCTGATCCTAGATTTTGTGTAATGATATTGGATGCCGGTAAAATATGAAGAAAAACATCAATTGCAATGATTATTGTGTGACTTTCGTGATAATTTATACGATATAATGATATATAGCGAGAAAAAAATCCTCGTTGCAGACAATTAATTTTTTTACTTAGAAGTTATTTCTCATGGTGAACAAGTATCATGTAAGATTATTGATAATATTAATGATTAAAGTATATGTTTATTGGTAATTATAAATTGACCTTAAGAATTTTGTCCGAATTACAAATATTTTTCCTAAAAAATTACCATCCGAATTATTAATCATATTTTATACATATATACTTCTTATGTATAGACATAAATCTGGAAAAAGGAGGACACGAAACTAATTTGCAAACTAACATACACTCGATTCAGTTTTGTTCAACGGATATTTAAAAGAAAATTCCAAAAGACCGAGAAACGTGTATTTTAGATCGGCGGAAAAAAATGCGTTTACGTGCGTTTCATAAAAATAATGATTTTCCGAAGAATTCCCATAAAACATATCGCTTTGTAGTAATTACGAACAGTTTTATTCTTTATCCAGACATTGTAGGACAAAATTATGTAAAGTGCATCATTATTTGCGTTACATAAAAGAGCACATTATGTTAACAAATAGGTCATTGTGCAAGCTTATTAAGATAGTTAAAATTAACTGTTACCATTCAATTGATTGGATTTGAGATTTACGTCGAAAATCAAATTCATTAAAATCAATCATTTTCGTTTATCATTAACATTACTTTTCAAGTTTCACATATTTAAATTACAATTATATTGTGAAGTAAAATAATTAAAATAAGCAACAAATTTTAATTCAAAGATATGGAAGATTAATATAAAAACAAAGAAAGTTGGAATTTTTCTCAGTTATCCTTAGTTTATAACGTATAAAATAGGATATTTTCATTAAGTGCTTTTTTCTCATTTTTTAACAAATTTGCATCTAAATTGTATAAGTGCGTGCGCCGCACAAATCCAGAATTTACGAACATTACCCTTTGTGTACAAGCAATTTTCTATTTCCAATTTTCCATGGCTATTCTGGGTCGAATTTAAACGAGTGAAGCAACGAATATACATGGGATTGGTTGAATTTTTTTGCAAGTGTCTCGAGAGACAAACTCACAATTGTATGCTGTTTCAATACATGGCTCACCACTTCCGAGAGAGACTCTCCATTACTATTTTACTGCTTTCTTGATTCAGACGTACATATTTTCACAAATGCTATACAAATGTGAATTCACACCGTAATGATCATAAAAAGTTGGACGTAGAAAAATAATAAAATGCAGAGGTCGCGCTTCTAATACACAACCCAATCGTTTTTCGAAGTCACACGTGTAAAAATGGCAAATTTACGAAGAAAAATATTGGAACGAATAAATTGGTATGCAAAACTTTCTCATAGAATTTGTTATTTAAGAGCTTTTGTTTAACATTTCCGAACTTCTTTCTGCGATAGTTATTTTATTTATTAATAATGTTACGCATAATAAAATATACTATACTTTAATAAATAATTGTAATAGGTACTTTTAATTATAACATTCATAACATTGATTTTTTTTTGTATTGGACAATAAAATGGTTAATTATTCAAATAAAAGAATGTTGATAAAAATTAAAATTTAAAGTTTATAGCCAAATAAACATTAAAGAACCAGACAAGGGCGACAATTAAAAGAATTATGACACGACAATGTACCACATTAAACATAATTGTATAATTTTAATGAATGATTAAAAGTGTAGATATATCAGCATAATAAATGGAAAGAATCTTGGCTCAAAAATACAAGCGACGATTTCTCTTTTTTCTGATATCTTTGACAAAACAATTTAAATTTCGAAACAGCGAGACCAGTGTCCGTAATTAATTGTCGTGTAAAATCCATTGTCCTTTACGCCATGGACTGTTCTCGTTATTTTTCTCTTAATTAATAACTTCAATCGAAATTTTTTATCTATATGTATTAATTCTGACAACATTTTTCATCAGCTTCAGATTGATCTGACGAATAAAAATTGCGAATCAACAAAATCGATGTAGATAATTTATCTCGAAAGGCAATTACATGTACGTGTATACATATATTATATATACAGAAGAAAAAGTTGGATCCCGCATTTGTCACAGTGATCTAGCCTAAATCAGATAACAGAGTACAGATCTGTATTTAGTCAGACACTATAAACAAAAGCTTTGAAAATGTCTAAAAATAAATCTTGTTCACAATTTAGTTCTCTAAAGCAGTTTTGTTGTTTCTTTCCAGAGCTTTCACCTGAAAAGATATAGTTTGTTGAAACAAATTTCGTCGACATATCTTTTGAAGTAAAGAAAAAAGCATAATGCATTGCCTTGTTACGAAAAGATGTGAAAAGTAATTAAATAACCTTATGCAAAACGAGAATATAGAAAAGGAGCAGAATAAACTTCTGTTACTTAAATAATAACAAAGTTATTTAGTCGAATAATTAAGGTTTTTGTTGATTCGACAAAAGTTTGCCTTCTGCAGTACAATTTATTAATGTAGCCAACTAAAATTATATAGCCGAGCTCAATGAATTAACTTCATTTTAAGTTATTTAAATGTTATTAACATTTTACAGTCCATGTAAATAATTCAAAAATAGTTTTATGTATTTTATTTAGTTTCTATAACTTATATTTCAATTTATATATATTATATTTTATATAATGACATCAACTAAATAATTTGTTTTGATATTCGTAAGAGATATTAGTTACTTAAACTAGATTATATAAGTTCCTTATAGAAAAAAATATGACAAAAAATATTACCGTTTTAACTCTGTTTTAGACACATGTCAATCTTTGAATAAATATCACTGATTTTAAAAGCAAAGGCTCCAATTTTAAATGATACTTGACAATTTTCCTACTTAAAAATAATAATGAAAAATAATGATCTTAAACTTGTACTTGTGATACAAAAATAATTGATTAAATAAGAAATTATTTTTCTGCAAAACAGTAGGATTAAGTTATTAATTGACCCTAAAATCTTTCTTCAAAGTGAAGTGTGACGTTATTGTTTGAAATTACCGATATATTTGTTTTTACATTGTTACACGAGTGCAAAAACAATCAAAGCCTTCGGAACGTTAATACAATTCTTTTGACTTAACATATAATCAATAATTTGCAATTATTAGTGAACAACGCGTAAAGTAACAATAGCTAAAAGTAACAAATTGCACACGTTTAAAAACCGGAGAGAAAAGGTAATAAAGCGAATTGAACTATTGATAATACTGCAATCACGTAATATCGAAAACACTTGTTTATATCGCATTGGACGGATAAGAAAGTGGATGGCAAAGATAGATTGCTAATAAATAAAATTAAACTTTTTTTGTGAAAATCCTCTTAAGCAATTTTCTCTTACAATAAAAACACATTTGTTTGTCAAGGAAAACATAACAATTATTGACAATTAAGGAAAAGATTAATAAATATTTGAAGAGAAAATTAACATTTGATTATAATTAATAACAATTTCAATTTCGTATCAAAATGTTACACCCAAAAGAAATAATTTAGTTGCTATAATTATATATCTTTGCTTAAGAAAAATTCATAAACACAAATGAAAGTTTAATTACATTGAATGTAAATGAATTCGCTAGAAATAAATTAGCCCTTAATAAATTAAATCAATTTCATCAATTTAAAATGATTATTTATTTTAACACGTCCGAACGGTTGATCAGCTTTTTTGGTACACAAAATAAATGCACGTTTCCGATAAATAATTTAATTAAATTCTGTAATTCAGTTATTTGTATCAGATAAAGAAAAAAATAAATATATTAATGCATTTTCACAATTAAATATTTATTTGCGTTCTGTGCAAATAAATTATTTAATTATTCCAAAATACATTTATCTGCATCCAATAAATTATTTTTTTTAAAGTGTATTTATACAATGAGAAAAATACTGGATGAACAACGTATTATTTTTAATCTTTAATCGCAAAGCCAGTGCTTACGTAAAATATCACGTAAATAAATTGTATAAAAATGTAATTACAACAAGAACAGTTATGAATTAAATTTTCGCGACTTAAATTTCCTTGGCAAAGTAATTATGCATCGCATTGTAATTTCGACATGCTATCGTCAGCCTCAAATTATAAACATGCAAAGCTCCTGACATTTCAAAATTACCCGAATCATTTTAACGAGGATCAACATAATCCAACAATTAGTTACCTAATAGTTGTTATTAATAACATTCTTGCAAAGTTTTGACCGCTTAAAACTTTCTTTACTTCCGTTGAATTTCTCTTCATTTCCAATCAGCCAGTAGGGCAATCAAAGGGATTTATTTAAGGGTAAAGATGGAAACTTATAATCTGTAACTGCCTTTATTCACGTGCAAATTGCATTTGCCGCTGTTTCGACCTACTTTGCGTCATCCTTTAAAACAATCATAATAAGTTGTAAAGTAAACGTTCTTTACAACGAGCACGTTATTAATTTTCCAGTTTATTTTTCATCAGATTAACGCTGAGAGGAACTTATTAGTAGTTGCTAACATATTTTATAATATGATACAGTTTAAAATAATATATTAGAAAAAATGTTTTTATTGAGGAATGGAACCCGAAAAACACTGGTCTTCGTTAAACTTTTGTGTGAATATGAAAGGGGTGTGGCCTAAATGTTTCTAGGCGAGGATGCCTATGAAATATGACTTATATTTCTGAGTGGTAGGGTGGGGTAGTGGTAAAGCGACGGTCGAGTTATTATGAGATGACGAGTTCTATTCCTTGCTCACATTTTCTTCTGATATCTCTTTAAAATAAATTTTATTATATCTGGAATAATATAAATATACATATATCCCCGAATTTATAAAACATAGTAGCAACTACTAATCAATTTTTCTCAGTAATATTTGTGATTCAATATATAAATATAATTTATCCTTTGATTTCCTTTGATTAAAAGAAGCCATATAACAATGTGGACAACTTTTTGCTATTTTAATAATCACAAACGTAAAATACTTTAATCAAACAGTTTAACTGAATCAATATAAAATGTCATTGAAAACACAGTTTATGAAATTAATTAATTCAAGTTGAATATTTTCATAGTATATCAATCAAGTGTGTTCGATACAATGATATATAATTACATTTATGTTGTTAACTGTGATCATTAAAGGATTAGTTTGCATTACGTATCAGTCTGTTTACGGATCGAAATTTGACAGTTACAATTTCATCAACCAATTGACATTTTGTTTTAGCGCCTGTGAATAGGGGTTACGAGTAGTAGCCCATTGAGTTTGAAAGCACGCATTTCCACGTCAAAGCTGATAAATGATTTATTACATTTCTGTCCAAACCGCGAATAGCAACACAAGAGGCTCGTCAATGTGTAAGATGGGATAAGGAATTATCAGATTGTGAGTGACATTCCTGCGAATTGGATCGATGAAATTCGGATGCATCTGATTTGCATATTACTGCAGAAATTAATATACAAATTTACGCTGTATAATAAAACATTCACGTCATCTGTATATATTTCATTCTATAAATTATATATTTCCTTTTATTATCTTAAATTAATAATTTAATATATTATATTAATACATTATATCCAATATATTTAATATAATATTCAAATCTAATATATTATATCCAATAAAATAAACGAAAAGTAAATAAAAAATATGTAATTTTTAAAACAAATTATAATTATTATATAGTATTAAAATATGTAATAATTTTTTCTCTTAGTGTAAAAAACCGTTTCATCTTATCAAATAAAAATTGTGACACCCTAGCAATTTCACAGGCGTCACGCATCGTGGCCTTATCAAGAAGTATAATTTTTAATTCAATTCTTTTTTGCATGTGTAAGACGACGTGGAAGTTAAACGAAATGACTTTGATTATGCGCGGGTGACAGACGTAACGCAAAATTTCCTTACAGCGGCTTATAAGCGTTGATGTTGCAAGTTACAAAAGCAACCAAAGTAACTGATTAACTAACAGAAAACGACGTTAACTGGTTATTGATTAACGTGGCTCGATACTTGCAGGTTAGGAGCACACCTTTCCCGGGTTATCGGGTAAATAGAAATTCCGGTTTCGAGAGCGACCGTAGTAGCTAGATATGCCGTTCGCCGCGAAAATCTTCCCGTTTAGCGCACTACAAATTGCCGCGCATCGCAACGTTCATTTTATTAAGGAACTTTATTTGTTTATTAGCCTGGCTAATTTATCGATATTACTAAGACTTCGATCAATCTCGCAATGCGGCGATTGAAACGATCTTTGATGGCAGAAATTATACCGATTTTTCCCTCTTTGCGGTTTGTTTTATTACATGCCATCTGATTTGGAAAGTTCATATAATCATAACCAGAAATTAAACAAATTGATAAAATTAATTGTTGTTTCGCATGAATTATATTACCCATTAACTTGAACAATGAACTATATGAAATGTCAATCAATTAATATAATTAGATTAAATGAATTAATTTGTAGAAAGGTTGACATGAATAATAATAATCTGTGCACTTCGGTAGTTGGTTAATTTAATAAGAAATATTGCAATAGTTTCACAAAAGTTTAAATATATTTGTAATAAAACAAGATATTTTAACTCCAAGAGTGCCAAATAAATTATTAATAAAATAGTAACGTTTGAATAATTTTAAATAATAATTCTAAATAATAAAAGCAATATCTTTATGAAAACTAATTATAAGGAAGCAATAATATAATTATAATTATAATTCTGAATTATAATAATAAAAATACAGTATGATAATAATAGTGATAAATATGAAAAAAGAATTGGATATATTCTTTATTTCAATTTATAAATTCAATTAATCGTTAATATTGAGGGATGATCTTGAAATTGATATTCACCATTTACTGATTATATCAAAGCACTCGAAATGTACTCGTGAATAAATTGATAAGTGCTCGAACTTACCGATTTGCTACTCGCGAGTTGTTTTGCATTCACGGGATAAAATTAATTAGTCCTGGTATTATTAATTCCCACTCGAGACTAACGATTATAATGCGTTTTTTGTCACGCTATTTCATGTTACTAATATTATGTAAGAGATTATTTTTAATTAGTTGATGAATTAATGGATTGATAATTTTGGTGAATAAAGATCAAATTCATTTTCAATACAATTTTTATAGTATTGTTATTATATACGATTGGCTTAGTATTTCGTTTATAATTTTTGTTTAATATTGTAATGAATTTATGGAATGTTAAAATTTGTAAAATGATAATAATATATCAAAAGATGAAGAAAAATTAGCAAAGGAAATTGTTATTTAAAGTGTGTTAAAGAGTACTTTTGTCTTAGCGAAGTAGAAGTATTTGGTCAAATGAATAAATACGTTGTACAAAATCGCAGAAATATGTCAAAACGATCAATTTAACCGACTGAAAGTAATGATGAATTGTGGTTTGTTTTTGTGGAAGAGATACAATTCATCCTTTTTCGATCGTTAAGAATCGAGTATTTTTCCATTTATTTATATATCATGTTTGTATAAATATATACTTGAAGAACAAATTATTAAAGTATATATTAACCAATAACCAATAGTTATTCAATATTAATAGCCAATAATTTTACTCGTTACGTTTACCAGATATTACTAATAAATCCGGATTTTACACAATCTGTGTAACAATTTATTTTATCCCCGATATAAGCACAAAAAAATATTTTCACCGTTTTTAAATAGTATTACGTTTGGTATAGTGTTACAAGTTTTATTAATATCCAATTTAATAATAAAATTTTATATGTTTTTTTATTGATGGTGTTTAAATAAAAAAATTATTCATTTTATAAATAAAGTTTACTAAATTTTAATACCGCTTGATTATCTTATGAAAAATGAAAAGGAAATCGTTACGAATTAATGATTATTTTTATGGATTAAATTATTTATTAACAATTTAAAATACTTCTGTTCGTGAAATATAACGTTTAAAATGGTTAAACTAAGTGTAAGCAAAAAAAGAAATTTCACTAAATCTTAATAAATAGACTTTTAAGACGTTCAAAATAGATAAAAGCTACTTTGTTTATGAAGTCGTTTGCAAAAATTGGATTTTAAGATTTACCAAAGCAATCAGAGCACAGCATGTTCAGCATTAAGACAAATAATTTAGTTCGAACGGCTTTCTGAACGTCGAAGCAAGCTTTAAATACATATTCGAATGTCAACGAGATATTTCCCCAATATTTTCATACGGCTCTCGTACTAAATAACCTCATAATTATTCCAAGTTTATTAACTTGTAATCAACTTCCAAGTTTAGTTAGACATAAAAAGTTATTGCAATAATTATAATAATAATGCACTCGGCAATAATTATAATAAACTCAACTTGTGCAAAAACAGCTCGGCGATTGAAGCAATTTTGTTATAAATACTTCTTTTGTATTCTTTCCAGTAAAACCAAACTTAAATTTATTCCACTTAAAATAAACTCGTAATAACAATCAAATTGATAATGTCATTAATGACGAATATACTTTCAATTAAATAATTTTAGAATTTAATTTTTATTTATATATCAATTATATAATAATTTATTTATATATATTAATATTTTATTTATAACGTTCCAAATCAGATTCTAAAATTATAATCAAATTATTTTTATCACAAACAGATAAGAACATAAATAGTATAATTATCACGAATACAGTTTTAAATTTAAAATAACTCTATTAAAATAAATATTGTAATTAATTATGCTTATCTAAATTAATTAATTTATATTTATTTATACTTTTATTTATATTCTATTGCAATGAAATACAAAAGAATAAAAATGAAAAAAAGAATGATTTAAACGACAGTCTCATAATACAATTTTTATATTGAAATTTAAAACACAAGTACACTAATTTCTTATATTCATCCACCGCGTGTATTAAATTCAGTCGTGCAATTAGACGTTATATGTTCCAAATTAATACACGACAACCTTATTTAAGATTCCTCAATAAACCCACTTTAAGAGAAAAAAAAAAGAAAAAGAAAAACCGAAGAAGAAGATCCGAATATTATTTCCACAAGGTTATCATACTTTTTTACTCTTACAACAATCAACGTAAAATCAATTTCCCTCTTCGCCCGTCAACTGACCATCGTCATAAAAAATCACTATTCTCATTCCGCACAATAACCTTCGGCCTGGCAAACCGAGCCAACGAATGAGAATCCGTTTACATTTCCATCCAAATTCGCAACTATTTCCAAACTCCAGCAGCCCTTTCACCAGCTCCACAAAGGTCATAACACAAATTTGACCGCAACGGCAAAGCCGAAAGACGTTCCCTAAAATCCTACTGTTAATAAGTCAAAGACGCGATCTTACGTCGTATGCCCCAATCCATCATTTTGACGGCTACAGTTGAACCGCTGCTCAAACGCTTCAAACGAGTACACAAGATTTGATCGGCTCGCGGTATCCTCCGAGGTCGGCTCGAAAAGTCCTTTGGTCCCGGTTAGTCGCAGTCAAAACTCGTTTCTTCTATCGCGCACACACGTGCGCGTGTCTCTGTGCCTCTATGTAAATATACCTTACACTTCTACACGAACCGTCCGCGTGTATCCAGCGTACATCGCCCGTACACATGCGTGTGTACCGCGGCCGTAAATATTTCCAAAAGAAGCTACGAAAGTGGCGCGGAACTGACGACGAGGGGGGAGGAGGAGGCGGGGGGGGGGGCGTAATCTCG
>JABFPN010003140.1:0-19193 GCA_022817305.1 Leptoteleia sp. ZL-2020
GGGTTAATTTTCGCCCCATTGTATTTCCCCCACAACATTATTAAATTTTTATTCGGAACATTTTTTCGTATAGCGCTTAGTTTTCGAGATATTTGAAAGTTTCAGGTTAAAAAAATCACCCTGTATATGCACTTGTGTATTGAAAAATTGTTTTTTCGAACAATTGGGCCCCATACCATACACGTCCCATATATGCCCCCTATAAGACCCGTATATACCCTAATAGTAGTAAATATTTATAAAATATTGACGATAAATGTAAATATTTTATATATATTTACATTTATTGTAATAAATGTAAAATATCTATAGAATATTGTACAATAACATTACACTTTATTATAAAATATTTATAAGATATTACAATATTTTCTTCAAAAAATAAAAATATTCTTTAAATATTCAAATGTCCACACGATTATACTTTGTAATATTTTATAAATATTTTACAGTATTTATGTAATATTTCACATAATATAGAAAAAGATTAGTATAAAATACTTTATAAATATTTTGAAATATAAATGTAATATAACATAAATATTATATAACGGACATTTTAATATTCATAAAATACTTTCCATAAATATTTTTCAAATATTTGTTGCTATTAGGGATCAGGGTATGTTGATACACGAGGCGTTCAACGAAAAACGAACACAACGAGAGTATTTAATTAAATTTACAAGAAATGGAATTCCATTAAAAAAAAAAGAATCCACTTCTTTCCCCCCATTTACTTCAAGTAAATAAACAATTTCTCGGCAATCTTAATGAAATTAAACGGATCGTAAACGATTCAACCACGTGATAATTTGTAATAAAAATAAAAACAAGGAAACGAGTTCATTGTTAATTGCCCCGTATATATGTTATTACATGTATTCTCGGAGACGGTCGCGTAAGACGGCGAATATGGGATGGCGGGGGAGGGGAGGTAGCCGAGCGAAGCGAGCGGGTAGCGGGGAGGGGGAAGGCATGAGGGTTGACGCAACACTACGTAAGACGCTTGCGGAAGCGTCGCTTGGATGTTCCAAACCGTAATGGACTTCCCGCGTTTCCGCCGTCACATTCTCTTTTTGACTCCGAATTTAAAGCGACGACGGAACCGAGAATGACACATTAATAGAAGAGAGACCGTCGAAGTGCCTTTCAGCTTTGACTTTTAATTTTAGAACCCGCGCTTTTTTTTGTCACGGCGGAGCGAAAAAGAAAAGTTATTTTTAACTTGTATCGACCACGATACTTCGCTCCGACTCGACCTTTCGCTTTCTTCTGTTTGCCCGGAAGACAAATAAATATTTCATAAACACAACAATGCGTGTCAATAAAGTAATACTTTTATTTTGCCACCTTAGCTGCCGAGTGGCACGGATTGTTTACATTGAAGAGCGCGAAACGACGCGTGCCCGGTCACCAATGTTGTTGGGTATTTAATAAACGTAAACAAAACATTAAGGGCACAGTATTTATTGAAATGCTGTTAACAACGTCCGAGATTCTAATAGACCAGGTACATAAAATCGTCTCACATAATTGCAGAATTAACACGAAGAGAAAAACTCTGCCGGTCGGCGGATTATTAAATGTCACAACTTTGGTATTACAAATGTACACACGTGTATATATATATATATATATATTTGTATAATTTTTCCTGACAAAAAAAATATGGTTTGCTCGAATGACTTTGAAACCTTCCCAACACTTTTCACTCGAATCAAAAGGTTGAAAAAAAAGTGTATCAATGTTATGGAACTGAAGGATAAAACGTTTTTCAATTTAAATAACGTAAACAATCCCATGTAAAGGTCAACATCCCATATATGGGACATATATGAGACACATATGACACATATATGGAGCACATATAAATTTTTACCTGGAAAGAACTGTTTGTCAATATGCGAGAGGTCAAATTACAAAAATAAAAACAATAACAATGTTTGTTATTAAAAACAAACGGAAATTGTTTGTAAACAAACCGACAAGCGAATTAACCAAACAAAAACAATAACAACGTTTGTTAATGTTTGCTTTCTTCAAGTACCCCTTTATGTATTTATAAACAAAAGAAAATAGTGTGTTTATATTTCTTATTTTAAAAACATTTTATTTTTCAGTGACCCTTTTTATCTTCCCCACCAATTTGATACTCCAAAATTAAAGATTTCGTTGGAATTTGAGTGAATTGTTGATGTTGAGAAAAAAAGTGATGGGAAGGCAAATATTTTGTCATAAAAATGTTCGTCCAATAATAATTTCCTTTTTTAGGCGCTACAGCAGTTAATCTCCTGTGTCATCGTAGGCACTAGTGTGAACGGTTTCAATTTGCCATGTTTAATAAGATAGCGTGAATTAACTATGCGCGCGTTTAACGCGCGCTTGATGAAGTCACAGTTCGACTTAAGGCCGTCAGCTGAAGCTGCACATGTGGTTCGGCTTGAAACGTTATATCAGGTTCTTTAAAGAAAGATCTCGGTGAAGGTTTCTGAAAAATGTCCAAAAATATATGGGCGCGCACAAAGACGAGCTTGCCCCGATTGACTGCGGTTAGTGGTAATCGAAATAGGTCTACGAAATTAATAGAAAAGCTACCACATTTGGTCTAGAACTTACGTGGGATTTAAAACTACCATCAATTTTCTTACAATTAAGGACTAGAAATTGGCGCGCAGCTGCGACAACTGGCAAAATGAAAATTTTATCCGATTTCCTTACATTTAATTCTTCACCGAGATGCTTACAAATAAAATAAGTCACGTACAATTAGCGGAAAGTGCTGTCCAAGCTTAATACTCGTTAATCGTGTAAATATAACTATATATATATATTTATGTTTATATATATATTAAAAATGTATTCGATTATAAATAAATTTTGGTCTCATGTACATAATTCATATATGTATAAATTCCACATTGTATACATATACATAAATATCTATCACTCGGTAGTTAAATGTCCACCCCGAACCTGAAACGACCTCTAGATTAGAGGAATTCGAAAATGACGTCCTGCGAGAACGCCATACCGTCAGTCCACTGAGTCCACTTGGGCGCCACCATGGGGCACCGGCACTTAATCCTTGAAGGTGGAAGCTAAACAATGACCCAACAAAAAATTGAAGTCAAAAAGCAGCGCTGGAACCGCGTGTGCCGAACAAGGTACACCTTGGGGGGGGAAAAAAAGATGCCTTTCCTGGACCGCGTCGCCTAAATCAGAAGCATCGCAATGGCAACCCAAAACGCCGCACTGATGGCAACCTTGGCAGCGCCAGCGGTGATTTCGGGAAGTTCCGGTGCTCGTCCGTCCTCGAAATACTGGTAACTTTTGGCGTTGGTGCTGGTCTTGACGATCCTGTAGTTAGGGATAGTAGTGTCGACCCGGTTGTTTAGGAAGTTCTGCAGGGAATTCGTGACGCACCACAAACCGCCGTTCTCGTCAAAGGCAAAGGTGTCGGGCCATTGCATCAGCTGGTGATCCCTGGAGATGATCCTCTGACCCGTGGCAAAAGACGACATGGCCCTGGTGTCCCAAGTGGCCACGGCATCATCGGCCAGGAGTCCAAAGTAGAGGACACCAGTGGAAGACATCATCATGCCATCTGTCTGGGAATTCTTCTTCCCCAACTCCCTGACGTAGCGCTGGACATTCTTCGTTCCGTTCTTCAAAACCGAAGTAGGCAGGGAATATAGATGGAAGGAGGACAATGGTGAATAGTAAACGAATCTGCCGCGCGCGCTGGCTGGCGATAGCGCGATACCATCCACGTTGATGGGCGAGATCACGTGAGACTTGTGCACCATGAAACCAACGGCTTCCGATTCGGCTCTCATGGAGTCGTGGCGGATCTTCCAAGAAGTGCCATTGGCCAGGGAAAACACAATGATACCAGGATCATCGCGACTGTTGTCAGTTATATAGGCCATACCACCATCCTCATGGTCCAAAACGATGTCGTTCAGGTAGGCGGAGTCTGGTTTGGTGACTTCCTCGGGGAATTCGTAACTGCGAAGTACCTCGCCGTCGTTTTCTAGATTTAAGATGACCAATCTCGGTGGGCACCTGTTCTTAGGCTCCAAGGTCATGGTAGCGGTACGACCGGTGTCTAGGACCCACATGCGACCCATGGGATCGATCTCCATGCTTTGGACGAACTGGAAGGCCCTGCAATCCCCGACCTTCTGCATGTCCCAGTTAGGGTAGGCCTCCAATTTTGGCGCGGTCATTCCGTTCACGGGATTTGCCGAGGTTACCCCAAGGGTTACCGGGACTCCGTCCTTCCATCTGGGTACGGTTAAATACATCCTACCCTTCCAGATCTTAATTCCCGCGATGGCATTGTTGGCTGCTATGTACTGGCCCCGCTGGATGGCTTCCTCTCGTGCCTCGTTATTGGGCCAGACGACGTCTATGTAATTCCATTGGAACATCACCCGGAAGGACTCGTGGGCCCCGGCAATCCCGAGAGCCGCAATGAGAACCACCAAACCCTTCATGGCGCTCGTTTTGTCTTCTCAATACCGCTTCAGTTTCCCAAACCTCCGCGTATTTCGGCACCAACTTTATTAATAGCCCGGCCGCGGCACTCCAGTCTCGTTACGTAATGTTTACGCGCGATTCGCGGGTTTTGTCGTTGAAAAGCGCGGCAATCCTGGCGCGGACACCAGGTGGAATTTGGGGCACCTCGCAAGCGGGAAGGCCAGCTGACCCCAAGTCGGAGGATCCGCTTCTCCCGCACCGACTCTCTCTCTCTTTCTCTATTCTTGAACGCGCGATTCGTGGAATTCCGCGTGTGCCAACTTTCGGCTGGTCAGCGTGTACTGCCGTATCGTGCGGTGCGCCACCAAACGCGATCCGTACCCAACGACGCTCGCGTTTTAACTGGCGAGACGCGCGGCGTCGCGCCATAAAGGCGTCGTCCCGCATCCCCCTTCTCGTTATCCCACTCCGTCCGCCCATCCTTCCCGCCTCGCCGCTCCGTCGCGACTCCGAGAGCGATCCGATGCACTTCTTTAATGCAAATGCACCACCGTATGGGATGTGCGTGTCGGTTGTTGTGACACAAGGCGACGGCTGAATCACGGATCGCCGCTCGAAATTGATGTCAAAGGGTACAAAATGATTCCTTCTTTTGTCTTCCTCTTTTGTTTACTTCATTTGTTTATCTCATTTGTTTTTATTTTCTTTGTGTTTATTGTTTTATTGATTGGCCAAGGGAGCGGGTGCTTTCCCCCGCGAGACAATTGCTTCTTTTTGCTTGCTTGTTTCGGAGATAAACGGAAATAGAAGTAGGCGAAAGCTCGTCGGAGTTTCGATTGCCTGTTTGCGCGGTTTGTTTGTGTACATGCCGTGACCTTGGATTCGTGTGAAACATGAAAGAAAAGAGGAGTACAAAAGGAGAATTATTTGGAGCCGCTGCAATTTATTTACCTCGTTTGTTTACTATCGAATTGAAGAATGAAACGTTTATAGAATTTTAAAAATGTTTTTAAGTTTCTGGAAGGTCAAATTAAGGAAATAAAAACAATAATATTGTTGTTTACATCCGAAGGACTTTAAAATGGACGTAATGACAAAACAATAACAGTTTACATTTTAGGGATTTAACATTGAATCAATGGTTGATTAAATGTTTAAACAACGTTGATTAAACGTTCAATTAACTTTGATACTAAGGTTCTATCAAATATAAAACTTTAATTTTTCAAATTCTATGATAATGGATATAATTCGGTTCATTTACAATTCTAAACCATTAATTACAAAGTCACGCTTTTTAGGGTTTTAAACGTTGTTTCAACCTTGAATCAACCTGACGTCTAAGGTTGATTTAAGGTTCAACTTTCAACGTGTTGATTCAACTCGATCTAACCGGACATTTGAACATTGCTTCAACGTTGATTTAACGTTGATTCAACGGTTTCGCAACGTTGAATCAACGTTTATTCAATGTAAATGTTCTCTTAGAGATTATTTTATTGATTCGCCAAAGGACCGAGCCGTTCCCCGAGACAATTGCAACTTTTTCTCGCTCGTTCCCGGAGATAAACGGAAATAGAAGTAGGCGAAAGCTCGCCGGGGTTTCGATTGTCCGTTTTTTGCGCGATTTTCTTTGCGTCCGCGCCGCGACCTTGGTTTCACGTGAAGCCGTTCATAAACGGCGCCCGTAAAAATTGTCAGATCTCGTCGCGTATAAATATTCATCGATCCCCCCGTTTGGTTGGAATCGCACCGAAGGTCATGGGTGTTTATAAGGATCGCAGCTGACAATTTATAAAAGTGGGAATCCGTGCGGACAACTTGGTTGCCACCGGTTTTTAGGATTATATCACTGATTTCCCGATGATTTCATTGGATTTGCAGCTCGCGGAATTCCAATTTATTCGTTGGTTAATCGCACAATTGTAGTAATTTTTTTATTCTTTTCTCTCTTAATGAAAAGCAACGTGTGTCATGACAAAACAATGCCTTGGAATGTGCCGGAGTCGTTTAAAAGGACGCGCTCGGGAAAAGTGTGCGCGCGATGTGTGTCCGCGGGAATACGTGTTTTAATGTTGTTGATGGTGCGATAAAGGTGAATGCCGGTCGAATATGGGTCGCACAACATGTCAACGGTTCTGAAAATTGATGACTTTATCGTTTCCAATGGAGACTCTCGCAGTTTTTCTCTGCTTTTTTTTTGTTTTAATTTTTGTTATTATTATTATTATTGTTGTTGTTAAAATGATAGCTGATTAAAAGTTAGAATAAAATTTGAAACGTTTTAAAAAACAAAATATATGAAATATACGTCCCATATATGTCCCATATAGGCTTTATATATATCCCATATACGTCCCGTACATGGTCCGTATATATCCCATACATGTTCCATATATGTTCCATATATATCCCATACATGCTCCATATATACTTCATATATGTTCCATATATATCACATATATGCCCTCTATATGTCTCATACGTCCCATATAGATACCATATGCGTCCCGTATATGTTCCATATATATCACATATAGGCCCCATATATGCTCCATTAATATCTCGTACATACTTCATATATGTTTCATATATATCCCATACATGCTCCATACATGTCCCATATATGTCCTATATGCGTCCCATATAGGTCCCATATAGGTCCCATACAGGTCCCATATAGGTCCCACATAGGTCCCATATATGTTCTATATTGTTCCCATATATGGGACATTTATGAGTTCTATTCCTTGATAACGACATTTTCTTTTACTACTATTTTTTAATAATATAACTATAATATATTGTAAAGAATACTCTAAAATATGGTAGCACAACGCCGAATAGTAATTTCTTTGTGATTATCAGCTTATCTTTTTCCCCTTGCATGATGTAAATGAATTAAACAATACAGTCGAATCTACATCATCGAATATGCTATTTCTTAAACAAAATTAATTTTCACTCAAAATTCAGAAAACGTCTTGGAAAACTAGCAAGGAAAATAATTTTAATTATACGCCTATAAACTAACATAATTTATATGGGACAACAATTTTATCAATAAAATTACAATATTTTACATTTTCCTTCAACTATCATTATAAATTTAAGTTTTTTTTTCATTAAAGGACATTGAATTATCCATGTACACATCAATAATGTTAACATGGTTTTCCTAAAACCATTAATGGTTTATCTTGAAATTATATTTAATTCAACTTATTACGTATTTATGTTAATAATATAAACTATTGTATTAAATAATTTTATTATTATAAGAATTATAAGAATCATAGCATTTAATATAAATTATAGTTGCTTCTTGTAATTATAGTATTTATAATAAAACGAAACAAATTAAAAGAAAAAAAAATTTAATATCCACAAACGAAGATAATTAGATAAATCCCAAGACGCCATATGATTATACAGTGAGCGAAGCTGGTATAGCTCTATTCAGCGTAGTCGTACCGATTACGAATATTTTCTCATCGTCAATCATCGTTATGACGTTCGCATTACGCAACGTTGTATTGGTTCCATATTTATACGTACATTAAATACTGATCATAATTTGTATAAGTACTGAGAGAGTCATCTGAAGTGGAATCTCGTTTATTGTGTACTTTAAAATTGCACGAGATTTATCTTTTGTTTAATAATTTAAATTTATGGCCGAACAAGATAAAAGTTCAGATCTAAAATTGATTCCCAGGATGTTTAGAATATTTTGTGCTTTTAACGTCCAACTCCAGAAATATTTCTAATATATTCTTGGAATATTAATATTTACTGAATAAAATGTTTTTGAAAATAAAAATTTTGTTTTTAAATGCAAAAAGAGTTATTTAAAAAAATCCAAAACAATAACAAGCATTGTTATTGTTTTTGTTTTGTTAGTTTGCCAAACAATAACAAGCATTGTTTTTGTTTTGTTATTTTTCCAAACAATAACAAGTATTGTTATTGTTTTTGTTTAGTTAGTTTTCCAAACAATAACAAGCATAGTTATTGTTTTTGTTTTGTTAATTTGCCCTTTCCCATGTTTACAAACAACTCTTGTTTATGTTTCTAATGTGAAAAACGTTTTATTCTTCAATTCCACTAATTATTATCATAAATTACTATAAGTATGCCACGGAAATTTATCTTAAATACCTTTTCTAGTGTGTTCCAGTTGAATTTAGGAATATTTTTTGGAAATATTTTGGAATATTCTTTGTTATTAAAGTAAAATTTGTTAATTTAACTAGATGTTTAGTTATTTTCGGCAAACTATTGTTATTATGAAAATGATTCATTTACATAACTAATATTACTGTTCTCATTTCGTCAATTTTCTCTCGCAAAAAAAAATAAAGACAAAAACTAATAGACGTGTCTATTTTTTGATCGATAATAAACCGGTGACATAACCCGATCCAATGACTCACCTCAGAGACATTGAAAACAGCATACCTAGACTTATCTCGTTTAACATTCCCGCGCAAAATCAACCGCGTTCATTGGTATGCCCATCGTGACTTTTCTCAGAGTTCAGGCGGGCTCATTTAAATGCGATTAAATGCTTATCTACGGCGTGAAAATTATACGCCGGGAAACGCATCCTTTCATTTCATCCTTTTTTTTTTTTTTTTTTTTTAATCGCACATCGAACATGATTCATCGTCGCGCATGATTCATGCTCATTTTATTTTTAAGTATGAAACGTTTTCGATTTAATTTAAACTGCCCAGTTTGTACATTGCATTTTAAATTACAACAAATTGACTTTGTCATTGAATACGGAGAGACGTTTTTCCGGAATGACATCTAATTTATGACCTCGAAGATGCAGAAGCGTGTGCTATTGTTTTTTTGAATTTAAACAGAAAATCACCATTATTAGTAATAGCTATTATATTTTAAAATAACTCGAGGTGTATATTCATAGTAGTTCTAATAACATTATGTAGTAATTAAAAAAATAGTAGAGAAAATGTGACCCAGGAATTGAACTTGATACTTTAAAGTTACTCCCACTACTCTATGCCAATACGTGGAAAGATTTAGACCATATGCTCATATGTTAAAGCGCGTAACTGGTGACTAGTGACTAGTGACCCATGAATTGGTGACTAGTAATGAGTGGTGAACGGTGATAGTGAGTGGTGACTGGTGATCAGTGACTAATGAGAGGTGACTAATGTGTGGTAACTGGTGGCTAGTGCTACTAGTAAGTGGTGACCAGTGATTAGTGACTAGTGAAACTAACGAAACTAGTGAAATAAGTGAGCAGTGACCAGTGATTAGTGACTAGTGTGTGGTAACTGGTAACTAGTGAAACTAGTGAGCAGTGACTAGTGAGTGGTAACAGGTGACTAGTGAGACTAGTGAAACTAGTGAAATAAGTGAGCAGTGACCAGTGACTAGTGTGTGGTAACTGGTAACTAGTGAAACTAGTGAGCAGTGATCAATGATTAGTGACTAGTGAGTGGTAACAAGTGACTAGTGAGACTAGTGAAATTAGTGACCAGTGAGCAGTGATTAGTGACTAGTGAGTGGTGACAAATGACTTGTAAGTGGTAATAAGAAGTGACTAATGAGTGGTATGCGGTGACTAGTGACCGGTGATCAATGACCAGTGATTAGTGAGTGGTGACAAGTGAGTTCTATTCTTTTATACAAACGTATTCCATAATATTCCCTCAAAAATACTCTACCACACCACATGGAACGCTAAAAATGGAAACCATTTTAAGAAATACATCACAAAATTAAAAATGAATTTCAAAGAAAGGATACAATTACACTTGAAGCAAAAATTAATTATAAAAGTGAGCGTTATCACGCGGCGATTAAAAGTCACGTCCCTTCCATTGGAGCGACGTAAAATGAGCAAAAAAAACTCTTTGAATCAAAAGCGCGATATTTGGCCGTGGGGGGAGGGGGAGAGGTCAAAGTTGTTTATAAAGTTCGACTTGGGAGGCCACTTTGGCAACTTTGATAAACGCATTACGATCGGCGAGCGTCTAGCTAGATAACTCACGACGCGCACATCTTATAAAACAACAGCCTCCTTAAACTCCGCGAGCCAAGGTCACGTCTAAAAAGGCACTCCATCTAGTGAATAGACCCTGATCCGCTTAGTGGCGCTATCATTTTCGTTCCGCGGAGGGCTCTTTATTAAACGCGTGTAATTGGAGAATGTTATTTTGACGTTTCTAGTTCACGACACTGAACAGGTGTTGCATTTTCGAGGAAGCTATTGCAAAAGCGGGACGGAACGATTTTATATGACATTTGATTGAATTCGCGCGGTGAATTTCAATTTAATGCGAATAAAAATTTTTGATTTTAAGAAAAAAAAACATTTTTTGGAAGTTAAATTAGGATTGAAGCGTGACAGGAATTTTTGTTTTCATCACTATTACACAAAACAGCAGCATTATGTGCAAAATAATATGTGCAAAGAATGGCCTAGTAAAAATGAAACATACATGGTCCATATACGTTTTAAAGATTACGAAAAAGACAATAAAAAACTCACATATGGACATATATGTTTTTTCTTAATCCGCATATAATTATATAAGGATATATATGATCGATATATGATAATTGATATAATATTCCAGCCATATATGGTTCCAATAATTTCCTTATATTGACCACATATGGTCATAAATCAATTTATTTTTTGGTATGAAATTGTCGAATCATATATGGACCACATATTAGGAAATTATTGCAACTGTACATATGTCCATATATAAATTGATTATTTTCTTATACGAGATTGTTAAAACATATATGGTCCATATATGTTTCATTTTTATCAGAGATATCACAAATAGTAAAAGTACTTGAAAACGTTGCAACAAAATTAAACTCAGCGACTCTAATCGAATTGAAAAAAAAAATGTCCGTTAAAGTATTTGACCAATTAGCGCTGGCGCAACTCTTACACAAATATTGCATTATTTGCGAAGCTTAATTAATAAGCCGTATAATTAATCGTTTGCCATTAAGGCGAGCGATCAAGTTTTATTACAAAGAATACGTATTAGAATGGTGACACATTCTTGCACGTTTCTAATTTCCAAGCAGCAATTGAACGCGAGAGTAGGATCGGCCGGACTCGTCACTTGTAAATACTGATGCACCTACAATATCAATAAGCCGGCGATTAACATAGAATTGAAATTCTAGATCGCCAGCCGCGGTGTTCAACATCGGTGTGACCGCGTGCTTTATTTCCTGATAAAACCGTGAGGCTACTTTTCGAACCGCATTCCTCACTTCGGACAATATTTCTGGACTAATGATACGTTTATGTTGCTAAAAATTACAGTTTTTGTATACTGAAATATAATTATTAATGGTTGATACTATATTTTATAATGTTATGGTACTATTATGTGATTTGGTATTTGAAAAAAAATATTTGGAGAATATTTGACCAGGGAATTGAACTCGTTACTTCACAGTCACGAGTTGGCTCCTTTACCACCACTCTACGCCACTGCTTAGTGGTGGGGGTGTTATTTTACAAATTCCAATGACTGGAATTAATTGGACCACGCCCCTCTCACCTTAAAGTGAAGCGTATGACCAGTGACCAGTGATCAGTGACCAGTGACAGCGAGATAATGAAGTTTATTCTTTAATAACGTTCTTTTTTAAACATTTTATATTTTATGAATTTTACTATATCATATGATAAGAAATACTATAAAACTATACGTTTCCCAGAGTTATTATAAAATATGGTAGCAACTATTAATGAATTTCTTTCAGAGTAGTACTCTACTTCATAAAAGTTAGCAATTATTAGAAATTTTAGATAATAAAATTGTTAGACATATAATAAATTAAATTTACAATGATTAATAAAATTGAAACCTTGGCTTATCGGGTCACTATCGTGACTCATCATCAGTTAATTGTAATGATAATCTTAACAATTAATTATATGTGTCAGTATTGCTATAGAATAAAAATTTGTCAAACCTGAATACATTTTAGGGACAAATGTGAAAATGGAAATTTAACGAAATCCATTTTGAACGGCAAACAATCGTTAGCCTTGTTTTCTTTGGTGCGATGCAATTTCCCTCTTCATTTGGATTAATTGGTCAACTAATTATAATAATTTCAATGCTGCCAGCAGGTCGATTCTCCTTGTCAGTCTATACGGAAAGTGAAATTGATCGGCCGACAATTAAGATCAAACATTTATGGAAAAGTACCGCTTGCGGTGGTTTTATGAAGCATTACGAAATTCACAGCGGTCCAATTAAATCATCTCAAGATTCTAAAATGCTTCCTCCTCGTACTCGATCGATTTTGCCAACACTGAAAACATATTTATTACCAATTTATTATATGGATTGTACGTTTATTTGTCATTAAAATTTCAATACTTGGACTGTTACATTAATAGCTTTCGTGGTCACTATTTTTATTGAATCAACCGTTAATTTAATTGCGCATTCTTTCAAATGAAAAATTAAATGTATAATGATTAAACATTAAATATTTTCAGAATAATTCGTATGTTTTCATTAAGTAACTTGACTTCTCGCGAATATATTGCATCTAATGATATGGTCTTATGGTGGCCAGTTACTAAAGAGGCGCCACTGTCGATTTTATTAAAAATTTATTTTAAATATGCTTTTCCTTGAATAATTAAATTTAAAAATGTAGATCTGTATATATGTAAATAGATATATATGTATATAAGTGTTTGTGATTTACAGATATAGACACCGTTTGATTAATCACTATGAAAGTTTTTTTCATAAAGACGAGTTTTATGCTATCCCTTTTGCTATAACTCTCCAGTAGATGGCGCTGCAGTTCGTAAACTTCTACACCGTTCAACCGACTGCCATAAAAATTAGTATATATAGGTATTTGAGTATGAATAATAATTTCACGTAATCCATTTTGCAGTTAATTGCCACTAGGTGGCGCTGCAGTGCGTCAACTTCTACACCGTTCAACCGACTGCCATAAAAATTAGTGTACATAGGTATTTAAGTGTGAATAATATTTTAGCGCTATCCATTTTGTTGTAACTCGCGACTAGATGGCGCTGCGGTGTGTCAACTTCTACACCGTTCAACCGACTGCCATAAAAACTAGTATATATAGGTATTTGAGTATAAATAATAATTTAACGTTATCCATTTTGCAATAAATCGTCACCAGGTGGCGCTGCAGCGCGTCAACTTCTATACCGTTCAACCGACTGCCTTAAAAATTAGTATACGTGGGTATTTGAGCACGAATAATATTTTAGCGATATTCGTTTTGCTATAAATCGTCACTAGATGGCGCTGCGTCGTATCAACTTCTATACCGTTTATCCTAACGCCGTAAAAATTAATACACGCAGGTGTTTAAGCACGGAAAATATTTTTATGCCATCCGATTTACTGTATTTGGCTACTAGATGGCACTGCTAACCAGTTTTGGTATATACTATTATTATATAATCAGATATGTGGACCATATATTATCAATTAATCTTCTCTTTAAACAATTCTTCATGATTTCGTCTCTTTTCTTTATTTCAAATTTTCAAACATCTCTTAATAAACCTTTATACGGTTAATCGGGCAATTCTATCATCCATAACGGAGGGTTAAAAAAAAAGTTTCCGAAAATACGCCGATAAATTAGGCGAGGTAGCGCGGTTCGTCTTTGCGTCTAGCAACACAAGCGAAATGCCGCGTTGCTCCGAAGCCCGAGAGACGTGCATTAGTTTTAGAGCAAGTCTCGCTCAATGACATCACCGATTATTAGCAACACGAATTATTCGAGTCAAGGTGTGGTTACGTCACTTTTGTTTTGCCGTAAAATAAGAGAAGACGAGATATATAACGACCTTAAGGCCAACCGACTGATCAAATCCGAAACGAGTTTACGCAAAGTTTATTCTCGCTAATTGATAATTAAGTTATTTGCCCGCAATCGCAAAACTTTGCTCCTCCATTCAAAGTCTTATTCTTTTCTTTTTTTTATTTTATCAAGTACGCCTCGTTTCGACACGCGCAAATACTTTTGCAACACTTGAATGTTTAAAGTGTCATTTGCATTCGTTAATTTTAACGAACGACAAATGCTGTTCAAACCCGAGACCGTCATCTTTATAACAAAACCGCGACTTTTAATGTACCTTTTATTAAAATTATTGAAATTTGTTTCGTGCTTCGAATAATGCTTTGTGCAAGCTGGGCGAGACGTTTACGTCGAATAAATTTCGTTCGAAAATCGCCAAGTTAACGAGAAACATAATGTATAACCCGCGGAGAGTTTTCCAAAATAGGTTGGGAATATTTTGCCCATATATTTGCGGCGCTTAAAATTAGCAGACGAGTTTGCGCAACGAAATTTCCCACAATCGATATTCTCGTCAACGTCTAAATGTTGACCGTTCGTTTTTGCAACAATTTCAAAATGGAAATAAACGGATGTGAAAGCGAGGCTGCGTAATATTATGATGCAACATTGAAGTTCATTTGAATGAAGCATTTCAAAACCTGGTTATCGACAAATTTTTACAATTTTTTTTTCATAAATCATTTTTTATAATTTCAAACACTTGATAAAAATCAAGAGAATACAAAATTTATATATGGACATATATGGCTATATATGACGAGGTAAACATTTATATATACGATATATATGTAGATTTTTGAATGGTATAACATGTCATAAATATATAACATATATATGTTAACATATATGGGATATTTATGTGGCGCACATCATATATATGGACACAATTAATTTCAATACAAGAAAATTAAAGGAACCATATATGGCTGGAATATTAATTCAATTATTTCCATATATCGACTATGTACACCCATATATGACCATATATGACCATATATGGGTTAAGAAAAAACATGAATTTCTTATTTTCTTATATGAAAATGTTACCACATGTATGGACCATATATGATTCATTCTTACTAGTTCGGAAACAAAATAATACTATTGAAATGTGAATCTAACCTCAAAAAAAGGTTAAGTCGATTCAAAATTAAACTTCAAGTGAATTTTACACGATTTATTATATCCCATTCGCAGTTTCTATTATTTGTGCAACGAAAATTACATTGTATTATGTTATTCTATTATAATGTAAACCGGATATACAAAAAAGAATTATAAGAAAAGCGACGTCGCCGCGTCTTGAATGTGGAATCGCCTTTTGTCTAAAAAACGTCTATTCTTCGGCGCGACATAAATTATTCAAATCCCACCCCCGCTTTAGTTCGAGCACGTCGAGACATTTTTCGACGTTTTTATGCATCGTTTGCGTTCCATCGAAGGACGAGCGTGGTATTTCCTGAAATATCAATTTTCTACATAGCATCTCTATCCCACCCAAGCGCGCGCGATTAAACGCATACCAACCCCGCGTTCGCAAACTCGTGTACTTTTATTTACAAACACGTGCACGTATCATCAACGCAAATAACACACAAATATCATCTTTGGCGCGCATGCGTACTCGGTCGCCCACATCCTTACACAAGTGAACACACATGTATACAAATGTTTACACATACACAGAAATTTTTACACATACATATTAATTTTTGCACATACATACTAATTTTTACACATATGTATAAATTTTTAAACATATACACTAATTTTTACACATACACAGTAAGATTTACACACACATACTACTTTCTACACATACACAGTAGGTTTTACATACACATACAAACTTTTACAAAAACATACTAATTTTTACACATGCATACTAATTTTCACACACACATACGAATGTGTACACATGCACACAAATGTTTACACATACGTACAAATTTTAACACATACACCTATTTTTGCACATGCACAGTAATTTTTACACACACATACACACAAATGTTTACACATACATAGTAACTTTTACACATGCATACAAATTTTCACATACACATACGAATGTATACACATGCACACAAATTCTTACACATACATACTAATGTGTACACATGCATACAAATTTTTACACACACATACATATTTTCACACATACATACACATTTACACACATAAATACAAATTTCCACCCAAACACACATTTTCACACATGTAAAGACTTTGTTCACACATGTACACACACACTTTCACACATTAACACATGGATATATAAACGCGCACGTGTTCAAGTACACACATACAAACTGATACACACCCACACACACGAGCTGCGTATCAAACCCGTGACCTATAATAAATTGCAATCCTATTCTCGCGACTCCATTTTTCCTTGCACCGGCAACAACGAAATTTCACTTTTCCACATTAACACAATGGCGAATCTCGCGTGAACAAAACAGCCCGAAACGCGTCCGCGCATTTTTCCATTCATAAATTAGTCGAGTCCGCGGCGCTAATAGAATTTTATTTTTCCCAAACTCCAAGCGCGTTTAAATCTCTATTAGCGTCGGCGAGGTAATGTCAATTGACGTTGCACGATAATTTACTCGGTAAATGTCGTATGAATTTCGTTACCTCGAACGGACGGTAAATCGTTTGCGTATTGACTTTTCAATGAAGCCGTCAAAAGCAAATTGGAGTACACAAAAATAACCGTCGAAATCAAATTAACGTGCGGCATGATTTATCGCTTTTTAAACTTTTAACGCAGATCCACAGTGCACTGAGAAGAGCGTTGGATTTAAAGTTATATTGTATCAATAAGTGGGGACAATGTTATTCATGTAAAAGTCAACATATATGTGGCATATATCTGACATATATATGGCATATATCTAACATGTATGTGGCATATATGTAAACATATGTTGCGTATATGTTATTCCACGTAAAAAAGAAAATATATGTACCATATATGTGAACATATAACTTATGTGTCATATCATGTACAAATCAACATACAAATGGCATATATCTGACATATACGTGGCATATATCTGACATGTATGTGGCATATATCTGGCATATATATGAACATATGTTGCGTATATGTTATTCCATGTAAAAAAGAAAATATATGTGTCATATCATGTATAAATCAACATATATGTGGCATATATCTGACATATATGTGATAATATGTTGCAAGTATGTTATTCCATATAAAAATCAACATATATATGGCATATATCTGGCATATATGTGTCATACATCTGGCATATATGTGAACATATGTTGCATATATGTTATTCCAAGTAAAAATGAACATATATGTCACATAAATATTACATATATGGCAACGTATATGTGGTATGCAAGGAATATATTTGCGACATTTATGGGGCACGTATGCAACATATATGTTTGTTATATATATGTCACATATATACGTGGGATTTCTATGTCACGTATGGCTGAATTTGTGGCAAAGTTTTATAATAATTTATTCACTGAACAATAGGTTTTTATAACTTCCTTTATAATATATAATAAATACGACATGAAACAAACTTTGCCTCCATACTTCTGATACAGTAAAATAATTTTTAATCTAACTTTCTTCTCGGTATAAATAGGTTGAAGCAATTTTTATTATACGACCGACAAAAGTTTACTCCATTAAAATCGTCAGTAGAACAATTGAAATACGTGAATTCACTGTGTAAACATAAAAAATAATGGCTCTTAATGACCGTGCTTTTAACCTAAATTAGTTGTGTCAATTGTATGAAAAGTCATTGTTTTTAAGAGAAAATTCAACAAAAATTATTCCCCCGAGTGAATACCATTAAACAGCAATTAGCATTTCTATACCTTTCTTGTTGAAAGTTGTATTATCCCCCGGGACATTTTGGAACTTAAAATTTCACAAGTTTCATTCGAATTGCCTACATTTGTATAAATTAACAAATTTCCACAAATTTCTAAAGATCTTAATACTTGTAGATATAAAATTTCATTAATATCTTTTGATGATGAGATAACAATAAGGCGAGACAAGGTCATCATATTTTCCAGATCAATTGTATTAGCATGAGTAGTAACTATGAGATATGACGAATTAAATCTAATCCAATATAAATTTTGATCAAATTTAGTCTTTCTAACGTCTGCTGATGAATCGTATTTACAATTAGGGTGAAATATCTCTCCTTGACCTTGTTCAAAGTGGCAAAATAATGGCCAATATTTTTATTTCTTTAATATTATCTTTATTATTAATTCCAGATTCATATAGGGAGGTTCGAGTGTATTAATTATACAAAAATAAAACCATTTTTTATTATAAGTAACCACACCCTAGTAAAAATAAAACATATATGGTCCATACAAGGAAAAAAAGTATTCGCTTTAGCAGATAAATGAGTTTATCTAGCAATTTTTAACTAATTTAGTAAGAATTTATTCTATTTGCAGAAGGATCTAGATATTAAATCGACTAAAATGAATATTTAAACGTTACATAAACTGTATGGCTGATTTAACAATATACTTATCCTATAGGGACTCGACATAACCTCAATATTTCAACGAAAGCTACTTGGATTTCACTGTGTTGATGATTAGATAAATTATTGTATATAAATATAACATATCCTAGTATAATGAAACATATATGTTAAAATAATTTAGTCCATGTGGTTTTGAGAAATACTTTATTATAAATGACTACTGTTTAACCTTAGTTGGTCCACATCATGTACAAGAAGTAAGTGATTACGCTTTGAGTTGACACATATATA
>JABFPN010003141.1:0-19188 GCA_022817305.1 Leptoteleia sp. ZL-2020
GGAATCTTATAAGAAACCCACCGTTTCTTTTTTTTTTTTGTATTCCCCCTCCTCCACCTCCCCGGGTCGTCCCTTTTTGTCTTACGACGTAACGGGTATAAATATTTGGCGTTATGTAAAATAAGATCAAAACAGACTTCGAGTACGTGTATGGTTGAGTAACGTTTGAATTCGTGAAAGTCGAATTGAGCGAGATAAATATCCAAGGTACCCGAAGTACCGCTAACTGCGAACGACATACAGGTTACCACGGCGATCTGGGTGCAACGATCCGATGGAGATGACCCGTCCACGTGACTCGGCTAGCAGGGATGCACGTGCATAGGCAAATACTATTTCGTTCAGGACTTTTCGATCGTATCGCATTTTATTCGCTGGATTAAAAAGGACAACATAGTAAAAATGAAACATATACGGTCCGTATATGTTTATCCGTATATATATGGTTTATATATATGTTTCCATACTTTCCATACATATAAATGTTCCATATATGTTTCCAGTACATATAGATGCTCCATATATATGTTTCTTGTCCATATATATGTATAATTAACAAACAAAATATTTATATATAGACATATATGTTTTTCCTTAATCCATATACAGTCATATATGGTCGATATATATAGCAAAATTTGATTTCCATACGAGGAAATTATTAAATACATATATGGCTACAATATTATATGAATTATTAAACAAATTCACCATTATATTTCAGCATAAACATATATGTCTATATATGAATTCTTTATTTCCTTATATGAAATTATTAAAACATATATGGACCATATATGTTTCATTTTTACTGGGACAATTTTACTTGGCTTATCTACTAGCTCGACTTATCATTTGGTCCCATTTTTCGGTCGCATTTGCATTATCGTTTAGCGCATTTTCTTAGCTGACATAAGATCCTTTTTTTACTCCAGATACAATTCCAATTTTGCGCTCTTCCACATAGATCATTTAAGAGAATTGAGGAAAATTTTCCTTTTATCAGTGTGATGCAAAATTTTACTTGAATTGATTTCATCAAAACTGAAAATCTGTTGAGAATTTCCAATTTTAGCAGTTTTTCAGCGTGCTCCAGTGTTTTTCAGCATTTTTCAGCATTAATTTCCACGAGGGCACGCTCGAGCGTGTAACTTTTCAAACCTCAATTGCATTCCGTTCGTGTTCCCCTGCCTTCGTAATTAAGAAATAATTAATCAAGTTTTTCGTTCGAGGCTTATTTTTGGTCCGTAAAATGGTCCCAACATTTACATAGTTATTCTAAATATGTTAAACAATATTCCGCTTTTAGAGTAGTGGTCGAGTGCGATCTGTTTGATAAGGCAATTAAAAGCGACGCTTTACAGTTTGGAAAGGGACATTCTGAAATAAGTGAACAAGGTTGGATGTTAATTGATGAAGTGGCGGTTTGAAAAAACAGTTTTTCTCCGGAGACAAAAATCTTTCTCGTTGCGATCGGTGTTTATCGACGAACGGCACGGTTATAACGTTAAAAAGTTTAACTGTAATTTGTGTAATAATTATAAATACAATTACCAAGTAGGCAGGAATAAATGAATAATAATAGCTTTGATATGACAAATGCGATGGGGAAACAAGATTTATTGTTTCTCTTCTGTTTTAAAACGTTGACCAATTTAATGTCGTTTGAAATTGCGCTTAAAATGAAAAAGAAAAGACCAATTCATAAACACAGTAAAATAATATATCGTTGTGTTACGGTATATACTGCAAATGCAATTTGTGATGCAAGTTTTCTGAATTTCAAATTGCATACATATTAATCATTTGAAAGTATTTATCATAAAAGAACAATTATTACAAGATACTCTTTTTTATTAAATAATCCTTAACAAAAATTCACCATTATATTTCAAAGTTTAGCTATTCTTTAAAGCGAAATGTTGACTATTTACCTAAGTAATTTTTTATTTTAGAAAATAATTATGCATATGTAGAATAATTACTTTGATTATCAAAGAGAAAATAAATTAAAAACGATCTAGAACTGATTATGAATATGATAATCTATAAATATTTATTTTAACTGGTATTAAAAGGGGCATAAGTTCATAATTGATATAAGTAGGAAAATTGGGAAAATGGAATTTAAAAAATTTAACAAGAAATGTATATTTATAAAAAAAAAGCAGTGAATCACTAAAATATTTATATTTAAAAGTACAAGAAATTAATTTTAACTCACCATTTAACTTCAAACTTTACCCAATTCAAATGACACAAATTGTCTTAAAAGTCAACCCCATTACACTTTATAACTATCCCAATCAACCTTCAACTATGACAGCTGAGATTACCCCAATAATCCAAGGTAATTAATAAGATAACCGAAGTAATTTTCATCCTTTCGACTTCACGAACGTAAAGGGCAAAATTAAAAAGCTATCGAGCTCCGAAAAATCGTATAGATTAAGGGGGGAAATAATAAGGTTTTGGGGGGGAACCCTAATGGTAGGTCGCAGAGATGGAGAGACGTTATCTTACCTTTGTTTCAAAATCCAACATGAATAAAGTGGAAAATAAGGTGCACTCCACTCGATCGCCCGGATTACCGTGGCATATCCTTCCTTCCGACCCGTCGACTCTATCATCCGCGGGTGATCAACCTCTGGTTCCGTTCGAGCTTGATAATGGCAAGGTCGCGCGAGAAGCACCAAGTCATACCAGTACCACGGCACAATAAGTTCGAATTGGATCAGTCCCCGGACAACTGACGAAAGGGAGCGGCGGTCGAAAACGCGAAACCGAAACCAAAAACTGGCGGCCAAAAAGACAACAAAAAAAAAAGGCCGCGCGCCGAAAGAGGTGGACGGAGGAAGAGGGACAGACCGAGGAAGAGAGGTAAACGGGACAGGGAGAGGGAGAGAGACGGACGGGAAGCGAGAGAGAGACAGTGAGGAGGAAAGGGGAGAGAGAAGAAGAGAGATGGGAGGATAGAAGGAGAGAGAAGAAGGAGAGAAAGAGAGTGGGTGAGGGAGAGAGTTTGACAGGACGTTTGACAAAAGAGGAATCGGATGATCGAGGGCCACTCTCTCTCTTGGGTCTAGTCGGACGCGACGTGCGGATCGACGATCGCGTGGTATCTCGTTGGCCCCTTCTTGGGGCCCCTCTTCGCTCGGCTAGACTGCCAGCAGCAGCGTCCCGACGACATTCCAAGATGCTAACTATGCCGGGCCAAACTATAAGGACCTTAGCTGGCAAGCGCGCGCCGAGGTGGTGGCAATGACCGTTCTCCCGGCTACCCCCACCCCGACCGGGCGCCAGGTCGCCCAACCCCCCCACCACCACCAACGGGGCCTTATTCTCCTCGCTTCCCCTCTTCTGCCGGTCGCCTTCCGACCGTACCCCCCACCCCACCCCACCGCTTGCCCGGTCTTCGTCCTCGTCCCACCCCACCTGCCCCCTCTACTCTTCAAGCTTTTCCTTCCTTCTTCTCTTGGTCGCAGCTGATCCGATGCTCCTTTTTTTCTCTTCCTCTTCTTTCTTTCTTTCTTTCTTTCTTTTTTTACTTCTCCTCTTATCCCTCTTCCCCATTCGTCTCGCTCTCTTCTTTCGTTGCTCTTCCTCGTCTTTCGCCCGCGTCGATCGTGTTCCCTACTAGTTTTCTCATCGACACCTCCCGGGGTCTTGGTGCTTTTCAAAATCGCTCCACCTCTAAGTCGAACGAAAAACTGTACTCTTCAACTCTTTCTCCACCTTTTTTTTTTTCTTTTTCTTTTTTTAATTGATTCTTAGTTAGTGCTATACTGAACTGTCGAATGCTTTCAGAGTACAATGTATAACCAATTTTGCTTGTTTTTCTTTTTGTTATTTTGCAAATTTAATTCTAGTTTAGAAGTTGTATTAGGAAACGGGTAATAGTTATTGGGAAAGGTAAATGAGAGAGGTATACAGATCTAGATAACATTTTGATTGAAATCTTTAAAAACGAGATGTTCGGTTTTTTTTACACCGAGCAAACAACTGAAATTAATTCCGATGATGTATGGTCGCTTGTATAAATTTTCAATTACTTAATTAGAAGGAAAAGAGAAGGGATTTGAAATTGAATATGCAATTTCGTGCATTTCATAATTAATTTTATGCTGCAACACAAATGAAAAATAATTTATATAAGTTACTATATATGCAGGCATATATGGTTCTGAAATCATATGTATATATATAGACATCTATGCTTCTAAAAACATATATGTAGACATATATGCTTCTGAAAATATATATGCAGGCATATGTAATTCTGAAAACATATATGCAGGCATATATGCTTCTGAAATTATATATATATATATATAGACATATATGCACTCATATATGCTTCTGAAAACATATATGCAGGCATATATGCTCCTAAAATATATATGCAGATATATATGCAGATATATATGCCGCCTATACGAAATTTTTTCATGGGTTAGAAATGTAAGTTATCGAATGACCTAAATAAAAGTAAAATTAAAGGGCACGCACACGAGTCACGCGCATGTCACAGACGGGAGAAAAAGTGCCAGTAAACTTATTTAATAAAATTCATTTCATTTCACCGCGAAGTTATAATATATTTCTGAAAATGTCGAAAGTATTGTATTAAACTTTTATAAAGCTATTCAATGAATTTGTTGCGGTAGCGCGCGCACCGTTGGCAAAATATGTTGAGTTAACATGGCGAACCGCGTTACTGTAAATTAAGTAGAAAGTGAATCTTATTTTCTGTTATATACATAAACATTTACTGTTTGTTAACTCATTGAGCATCTCCAGAAAACCTTTTACTATTCGTATTGGCATTAATATTTCATAAACCAAGAAAAATATGAAGTATAATAAATTTTATATTAAATTCTAGCTGAGCAAAAATTGTAATTTTTAATATCAAGATTTTACTATAAAAATTGGGAAAAAGATGTTAACATTAAGAACAATTACTATTTTGATAATAAAATTTCAGAAAATTTAAGGTATAAAGTTTAAGCATATTTTTGGTTCTCCAATATAATCTCATACATACATACAAAGTAAATGTATAATACTTTTTCTTATATTTTAACGGTAATGCAAAGTGATTTCTGAAACTGCTGACTGTTATTACTTAAACAATTTTAATTTATTGAAAAATAATAGTTTAGACTATAAAATGTAATGTTGTATAAGTTTTAACATGTTTGTTCTGTTTAATCCACTTTTCTCTTTTATCTTTTTTTCTTTTGGATATAATAAAATTATGAAATTTAATGTTAATTTCTCTTTTCCTTCTGTTACTGTACATAATAGTCCTAATGCATGATGACTTTTACGGTTTGAATTTAATTAGGCTAAGCCATGAAAGGTTTTAAGATAATAAGTAAAAAATAGTGTTTATAAAAAGTTTTATTACAATTAAAATATTCAATTCTTGATAAAGGAAAAAAAAATAACAGACATGATACTTTAATTTATGTTATTGTTAGATTAAATTCCTAAGAAAATTTAACTGCTATGAGAAATTAAGAAATGTACATGAAACAATAAAATTTTTAATTTGACAATTGCTAAACTTAAAAGTATTAAATTAAATTGAATATTTCGCTGTAGAGGTAAATTATGTTTCAATGACATTAGTGATTACTTTTTTTTTTAATTATATGTATTTTATTTTTTTTTGTACTTTAATGGCTTAAGATACATGCGAATATAACGTATGTGTAACACGTATGCATTTTTTTTACGTGTTTAATAAATTTTATTTCTCGTTATCAAACTACAGATCTTTATTATTCGGTTAAAAAATTTCTCCATATCGCTGATGTAGAATGATATCTTATTTACCTCGGAAGAAATTACGATCAGAATATTACGCACAATTATCTGAACATTGTTTGTTTATCGTTTTTAAATAGGTGATAAGTGAAAACGTTCAACAAACATCTATGCATGGATGAAAAGTGAATTGAAAGAAATACAAAAATGTTCAAACAAATTATTAGCTTTTATTAGTAAACATAATATTATAATATGATTATAAAAATGATAAATTTTTATAAATCAGAATTATATTTTCGTTGATTAGGCTATCTATAATGAAACATTAGCTCGATGAAATTTTAATCAGTTCATGATTGACACATGTCAAGTAATCTATTGTTTTAATTTTTTTTTGTCAGATGAAAATGATTATAAATATTGAGAACAATATAAAATAATATAAAACTTCCAAATGGTTTCATTTGATTTTATTTTAAATACTTTCACATTCTTCGATAATTTACATAAAAATGCATTGTTTAGTTTTAAATAAGATATTTATTATTACCACTGCAATTACTATTTTAATGTAAATTCACAAGTACATTATTCGCCGAATTAGCATTGACTTTACAATACTCAAAATCATTTCTAATTCTGGATTATTCTGACCTATCGCAATTCGCTTTTTCGGGGAAATCACAGCTGTTGGTTTTGACGTTGAAGTGCATATTCGGTGGACAAGATAAAACCAATGTTCTTCCCCTGTTACAAATGCAGAACGTTGAACAATCGTTGTCAGTTGGAAGATATATAAGATCGTGTTCTGTGTCAATTTTGGGACACTTGCAGCTTGGACGTCTCGTAGTTGTTGGTTTGGTTGGCTTGGTAGGCTTAGGTCGTTTCGTAGGCTTTGTTGGCTTGGGGGGTTTAGATGGTTTAGTAGGCTTTGCTGGTTTCGTAGGCTTTGCTGGTTTCGTAGCTTTAGTCGCATCGCTCGTTTCTTCGCATTTAATGTCAACTTCATTTTCAGCGTAATTATCCTCGGAAACTGAGGCAGGATCAATTTCACTGCCGTCATCATTATTTAATTTAAATAATGAAGCAGTCGGCTTCAATTCATCAGTTACTGGTAGGGTGGATGTTGGTACATCAGTAGTTTTCGGTGGTGCGGTGGATTTGGGGGGTCTGGTGGATTTAGGGGGCCTGGTGGATTTAGGAGGTCTGGTGGGCTTTGGTGATTTGGTGGGTTTTGGTGATTTAGTAGGCTTTGGTGGTTTTGTACTCTTTGGTGGTCTAGTAGGCTTAGTAGGTTTAGAAGGATTGGTAGATTTTGTATTTTCTGAATTTGTTACAGTAGTTTTTGGATATTTAGTTGGCTTTGGCTTTCTTGTAGGCTTTGGTGATTTGGTAGGCTTTGGTGGTCGAGTAGACTTTGGTGGTTTTGTACTCTTTGGTGGTCTAGTAGGTTTAGTAGGTTTAGATGGACTGGTAGATTTTGTATTATCTGAATTTGTTACAGTAGTTTTTGGATATTTAGTTGGCTTTGGCTTTCTTGTAGGCTTTGGTGATTTGGTGGGTTTTGGTGATTTGGTGGGTTTTGGTGATTTGGTGGGTTTTGGTGATTTAGTGGGTTTTGGTGATTTAGTGGGCTTTGGTGGTTTGGTGGGTTTTGGTGATTTAGTGGGCTTTGGTGGTCGAGTAGACTTTGGTGGTTTTGTACTCTTTGGTGGTCTAGTAGGCTTAGTCGGTTTAGAAGGACTGGTAGATTTGGTATTGTCTGAATTTGCTGCAGTCGGTTTTGGGTATTTAGTTGGCTTTGGCTTTCTTGTAGGTTTTGGTGTCTTTTTAGATTTGGATGTAGTAAGTTTACTACCTTTACCTTTTTCCCCTATTATTTTATAAAAACTGTCAATATTGTTGTCATCCTCATTATCATATTCCTCACCGTCGTCTTTATTATCTGAATCATTAGATGAATCATTGCCGTCAGAATGGTTGTCGTTGCCACAACATTTATCGTCGTTGGAATCATAATCGCTTGCACCTTTAGAAGTCGTCGTTCTTAAGAATGCCGTTGTATGTTGTGGCACTTTGGTGGGTGTAGTAGTTGCAACATTAGTGGGTGTAGTAGTTGCAGCATTAGTGGGTGTAGTAGGAGGTACAGTATTAGTGGGTATAATAGGTACAGTAGTAGTAACTATGCAAGTTGTCGTACAATTGACATTATAAGGATAGTCGCACACTTGAAGAATTGGATTAAAATACAAAGTTTCCGGACATTCTTGTAATACTTTTTTACCGTGGGCACATTTATAAAATAATGTACAATTACATTCGTGAGCTATATGAACTGTATCTCCTTCATCGTACGCAGGACATTTCGTTGGAATTACGATAGTTGTTGGAATTGTTGGTTCCTCGGTTGTTGTTACATCTGCTCCAATTGCTGTTTCATGTCCCAACACTGCCAGCACTAATACAGCCACCACTAAAGTGGCCTTTCGATACTTTTCTAAAATTCAAGTTAATAACTATTTATTAATATTCATTCACTGACTGTACTTTTTACCATAAAAATATCAGGTCATTACCTCTCATTACAATAACTGATCACTTTCTATTAGTATTTAGTCGATTAAAAGTAAAACGAAAACTAAATGTTAATCATGCAGGTAGCTTATATAAACGCGAATTAACTTATCATCAATCAATTTAACGATTGCCAAAATCTTGTTATTATCAATCTTTGCCCCAGAAAACGTTGAGTTGTCAAATTAAATACATTGCCTCGTGCGATGATTATTTAATCTAACTAGGTACACAAACATCAACAATGTACTTTATATTTTTGTAAATGTCTTGAAGTTATACAATATTAAAGTAACGATAAAATTAACTCTTAATAAAAGTAGAATTACTTTTATAAATGAAAAGGTTTGAATAATAAAATAATTAAATTTCTGCCTTGCTTACCTTTATTAACTTCGAATAAAATGAAGAATAAAAATAATGAAAATGAATTATTAAGGACGTAAAATATATGTCCACAGGGATGATTAAGAGAAACTTAATTAGTGACCACTCCTAAAATTGAAGTTTTTTATTAAAAAATCATTTTTGAACAAAAACAATTTATTTTTATAAAACTTATTTAAATACTTCTACTCTTATAGTTACACAATAAATGTACCATGAAGTCATATTACGAAGAGAAGAGAGCAATTAGATCATTTTTTTATTTTTATGATTTGTCAATTTCTGAAGAAGATTCAAATTAATATGTAATATATGTTTATATATATATATATTGTTAAACTTATTTAGCCTGTTCTTCTGCTGGTCATTTATTCAAAATTAAATTTATAATTTAAATTTTCTATCATTATATTTATTATATTGTGCATAAGTAGGTCCACCTCTAATATGATATTTTACTTATTTGTAAACCTTTGGTTTGTAACAAATGCCCTTCTCCTTCTATTATACATCTCCACGTCTTCTAATGATTGCTGAAATATCAATTTATTAATTATTTATTTTTTAAATTCTACAAAAATGTGTATATTTTTTTAAATTTTAGGGAATTTAAGCAAATATAATATGCTTACGTTGTATCTTATTGAAGTAATATGTTCCTTCTGTTTGTCGACAGTATATTTATCATCTGCCATGGTGCAATTCACATTTTCTTGATAATCGCATACTTGGATGACTGGATTGAAGTACAAAGGATACTGACAGTTCATTAAAACCTTCGCTCCATAATTACATTTATAGAATAGCGAACAGTTATATTCGTGAGGCAAATGAACTGCTAATCCAAAATTATCTTTCGGACAATCAGTTTGATTGGCAGCAAACGGTACATCATATTCACTCCCATTTCTAGTTTCAGTTCCATAAGTACTTTCGGTCATTTTGCAATCAACATTTTCTGGCCAGTCACAATATTGCTTCACTGGATTGAAATACAGGCCAGCTGGACATTCTTGAAGAACTTTGAATCCATTGTCGCACGTGTAAAATAGATGGCAGTCGGTTTCATGGGGTATAAGAATTGTTTCCGTTGAATCCAGCGGACATTCGCTTGGTATTGCACCAGGTTTTACCGTGGATGATGGTCCAACTGTGGTAGAATTATTAGAAGTTGGATTGGTAGGCCTTATGGTTGTCAAATTTGGTGTAGCGTTGGTGCTTGTAACATTTTGCCTGATCGTTGTATCCTCGCTTTTTTCTGTTGTGTTTGCTATAACAGCAGTAGTTACGGTTGTCTCATCAATAGTATTATTGGGATTAACGGTACTTGCTAAACTAGATTCCACTGTGGATGAGATCAAGTTAGGATTTCCTGTTGTACTTCTAGGTAATTCCGTTGTAGTTCTAGGTAATTCTGTTGTACTTCTAGGCAATTCTGTTGTAGTTCTAGGTAATTCTGTTGTACTTCTAGGTAATTCTGTTGTAGTTCTAGGTAATTCTGTTGTACTTCTAGGCAATTCTGTTGTAGTTCTAGGTAATTCTGTTGTAGTTCTAGGTAATTCCGTTGTAGCTCTAGGTAATTCCGTTGTACTTCTAGGTAATTCCGTTGTAGTTCTAGGTAATTCTGTTGTAGTTCTGGGTAATTCTGTTGTAGTTCTGGGTAATTCTGCTGTACTTCTGGGTAATTCTGTTGTAGTTCTGGGTAATTCTGCTGTACTTCTAGGTAATTCTGTAGTTGGTCTATTTGTGGTAGGAATATCTGTTAAACAACTTACCTTGCCATTAATATCAGTAATTTTTGTACAATCAGGTAGAGAGGTTGTCGTACTATGTCGAATAGTTGTAATATTAGTTGTAACAACTTGCTTACTGCTTGTGGTTTCTGGATGAACCGTCGTAGTAGATTCTAAAATATCCTTTTGAGTACTCGTAGGCTTTGTACTTCTAGGCGTTGTCATTTTACTGGTACATGGTTTTCGCGTTGTTGATACAGGTTTTCCTGTAGTACTTGTTCGATAATGATTTGTAGTAGGCCTATTGTGGTGGTCATGATTTGGTCTGTGATGATGATCGTGATGGTCGTGATGATCGTTTGGCCTATGATGATGACGATATTGACAGTCCACGTTATTTTCGTAATCGCAAGATTCTTTTATCGAGTCAAATAAAAGACCCGTAGAGCATCTCTCTAAACTTCTGATTCCATTTCTACAAGAATAATACAAAGAACATTCATCTTCGTGAGGTAATTTTATTCCATCGATACATTCGAAAGGTTGATTCCCATCACTATCATAATCTGACTCACACTCTGACCCTGCTACACATTTTTGAACGGCGAAATTAAAGTGAGTACCATTTGGACACCGTCGAAGTACTTTTTCTTCCCTTCTACATAAGTAATAATTTTGGCAAATACACTCGTGCGGTAGTAATAATGACTTTGCTGAATGTTTTCCAGGACAATTTAAAAGTAAATGATTACGAGGATCAGGTGCAGTAGTAGATTCACTTGTACTTTCAACATATGAACTGTTGCAACCTGCAGATTCTGGCCAGTCACATACCTGTATTCTTTTATTGAAATGAAGACCCGCGGGACATTCTCGAATAATTCCATTAGAGTGATCGCATATGTAGAATAAAGAACAGTTGGTTTCGTGTGGCAAACGAAGGTTTACGTTAAAATCGAGACACTTTGTTAAATTACTCGTAGGAAGCACTGTATTTCCTTCGTAGTCAGCAGTTACGATTGTGTTAGTTGTAATTATTGCTGGCAATGTTGTCGTTCTAATATCACTCGAATTTTCCATATTAAGAGTAGTATCAATAGTATAATTATTTGTAACAGGCAGGTTCGTCGTTGTTTCCATTACTGTATACTTTTCCGTCGGAAGTTCAGTTTGTCCATACTCAGTGGTACTGTCAGTAGTTTGATTAACTGTAGAAGATTCTATTGATACCTGTGGTTTTGAAGTGGTTTCAAACGGAACATGCGACGTTGTTATTTCAACAGTATTGTTTTCTATAATTGAAGTAGTTTCTGTCAGTTTTTCATTAATTGTTGAAGTTTCGATTGGCATTGTAGCTTCATCGGTAATTACATTTAGAATTGTAGTTGTCTGTGGTGGGAGTGTCGTTCCAATGGGAATCTGAGTTGACATTTGTGTGGTAACTTTATCTGTAACTGTATTAGTTTCCAATGTTGTAACAGTTTCTGTTAAGTACTCTCCAGGAGTAGTAGGTGTAGATAAATCTGTATCTGTTAAATTGTTTGGAAGTAATGTTGTCTTCTGCGAAGTTGTCGAATCAATAAAAATTTGCGTAGAATCTTCTATACTGTTATCTTCTGTCCTTTCACTATTCATTTCCGTTGTAATTTCCGTCAAAGGCTCGTGGCGTAACGTTGTTTGGTCTGTAAAGACATTTTCTGTCGTTGTCTCTATGTCCACAACTTTATTTGAATTTGTTGTTTCAGTTGTTGAAAATTCCTTAGGTGTTGTGTTTACAGACATATCATAGTCTGTTGATTCGTTCGGCAAAGAAGATGTCTCTGTGGTGAATTCAATAGGAATATGTGACGTTGATTCTTGATTATTTAAAGTGGTTCCTATTGTTGCCTCACTTGGAAGATCAGTAGCTTTAACGTATCGCTCAGTTGTAGACGCTTCTATTTCCGGTGCTGTCTCTACCAATGTTGTTTTAAACTGGGTTGTAAATTCTGTTGGAATATTGTCTGTAATTACATTTGTTTCTGTTGTTAATCCAGTATTTGTTGATAATATATTTTCTGTCGATGATTCATCGAGCAATGTTGTTTCATCTAACAAAGAATTTGTTGTTTCGTTTAAAAGGGATGACCTTGTTATCGTTATTAAATCGTTATTAGTTGACGTTTCAGTAGGTAATGCTTTGTCTTCATTTAATGAAAGGGAAAATTGAGTACTAACTTCTGTAGTTGCAGTAGTTTCATCTTTTAATTCAGTCGAAAGCTCTGTCATTGGACTATGGGAAGTTGAGACAGTTTCTTCTGATGATTCAATGGAATCAGTCGAAACTTCTGGAATAATTTTGTCCCCATCAGAAGTAGAGTCCGTTGATATTTCTCTATCTGTTATAGATCCAGCAGATACAGTTGTTTCAGCTGTATTATCCTCCGCGACATCCTTTGGTAGAATCGTAGATACTTCTGTAATTAAATCTGAGGAACTTGAAATTTCAGTCGAGTCTTCTGTGGAGAAATTTACCTCTTCTGATTCGTCGTGTAAAAGAATTGTCGGATTTTGAAACTGAGTTGTAATTTCTGGAAGTATAGTTTCTCCAGCTACCGTTTTAACAGTGTCTAATAAAAGTTGAGAACTTACAGTTTTATCCGTAGACGCATTTAAATTATCTCTTTGAACTAATAAATCCGGTATTTTTTCTGCAACTAATAAAATATTTTGCGTAACTAAGCGATTTTCCGTAGTAATTGATCCTTCTAATTTTACAGACGTGTCCTCCGTAGGAATCGATGTTAAATCTTCCAAGTTATTATTCGAATCACTCTTACTAATTGTAGTAATTTCACTTGTGCTGGACAGATTAGCCGGAACTTCACTTGTAATTGCACCACTCGAAGTTATACCAGTCGTAAGGACAGAATTAGGACCACCTGTAGGACCACCTTTTGTAGGATCTTCTGACACTTCATTACCAGGAGTAACTTCAGATGAATCATTACTATCAGTTTTATTTTCACTTTCATTTATTTGGGAAATCGTCGTATCATCAATACTGGTTGAGTTGACGTGAATTTCACCTGTTTGATTGTTTCTACCTTCGTGTTCCGTTGGCAAGCCAACAGTGCAAGCCGCACGCTCCGGATAATCACAAACTTGTAGCTTGGGGTTAAAGTGCAGTCTGCCTCCACCGACATTGTACGGGCAATCCATCAAGACCTTTCTCTTTCCATCGCACATGTAGAATTTCGTACAGTCACTTTCATGTTGCAACAATGGTGTGTGATCGAGTGGCCTAATTTCTGGACACTCGCTGTAAATTCCATGGACTCTTAATGTGACAGCAGACAAGGTTACCAGGAGGATACCAAAGGAGAAGCGTTTTTCTGCAATAATAATGGAAACAACCTTTATATTTCTTCGTTTAAATATAAAGATTTAATTAGAAGTTAAGGATAAAGTCCTTGTAAAACTGTAACACTCACCCTTCATAATCGAAACATAGTCAGACTGCAAACTATGAAACGTTAAGTGACCTATTATTTACGAAATGGCTTTTATAAAAGAGAAGCCTCTTATCATTAAACAACAAAATGATTATCGTATCTCTCACTGTTACGAGAATGATTTGCTAGGAACAATTATCTCAAACAGGTTCTAGGAATGAATTGGTACACGCGAGTTATAAAAACCGTATTGTAAATTGCAAAAGTAATCCCAGAGATCAAGCTGCATTTTACTTTGTAATTCCTTTTCAAACGCTTCTGTTGTTACAGTTGTGTCAAAGGGGCGAAATAAATCACATCGTTGGTTAATGCCAAGTTTATTGTCAAACGCTTCTCTAATATTATTACACAAAGCTGTATTAACTTTGTTAATTAATTTCAATACGCTGCCGAACATTTCATTAGCATATAATTAGTAACTTCGTCCAGCGAGAAATAAATTCAGTATAATTTTGCATAAATGTAATGCAGAATTGTTCGTTAAAGTGTTCAGAATGCGGAATGAAGGAAACGTAGTTTTCAGTTTTAATATCACTTTTCTTTATTCCAAATTTAAATATTATTATTGGTTTTATTATAATTGTTCTCCAATTTCGATATTTTATATTTTGAAGACCTTTTTTGTTTAATTCATACGTTTTATTTTCTTATTTTTACCCTTTATAGTTTAAATACAGACTTTGTTTTAAATAAACCCTATTATTTAATACTTTTAATTGGGTTAAACCTCGTTTATAGTGACTATTCAGGTATACGAATTATATTCATGCTATAATTACAGGCATTAACTTGAAACAATGTATTCTATTAACACATTAAATTTACATGTTATCTTACATTATATTCATTGTCGGAAATGGTATCAAAATTTAATGATAAAATTAATTAAGCAATGATAAAATTAAGCTTAATATACTGATGATTCTATTTTTAATTTTCATCTTAACGACCATTTATTAGGAATACCATAAAGAAATATTTGAAAATTTATATTATAATATACGGTGTTTAATTACAATAATTAACTGTTAAAATAATTATAATGATAATCAAAATGCTCACAGTCATCTTAATTACAAATTAAAATTTTCTATTTTCATTAACTAAGATTACAATTTTCTGTTTTATATTTATTAACATCAATAAATCTTTATGAAAAAATATAACTTGATCGATAAGTAGGGTGGAATGATCAATAAGTATAAAATTTGTATGCTTAATTTGTACAATTATGACACCTTTATAAGAGGACAATGATAAAATAATAAGGTCCTCCAAAAGAGCACTAAAGTTTTATATTTCAATTTTCCTCATTATAACTGGACATGATAAATTGAAAGCAGATATTAGTTCGAAGAAAATATATGGTCGTTCAGATGTCCATTCGGTTAGGTAGCTGTATTATAGGTAATATATGTAAAGTATCAATAACGTAACTATTCTTTAATAAATTCACTTTACATATATTACACATATAACCTGTCTTCATTTCTAGATGATCATATTGACATTTCAACACGTTGGATACCAGTTTTTTTTATCTAATTTCTATGTTTTGCTGATAAAAATTCTTTTTCTTTTTTTTTAACAATTTCATATAAGGAAATAAAAAATTCATATATGGACATATATGCTTTGCTTAATCCATATATGGCAATAATTGATATAATATTCAAGCCATATATGCAATTAATAATTTCCTTATATATGGCTGTATATAAATGAAGGAAAAACATATAGTCCAGATATGAATCTTTTATTTCCTTATATGAAATTGTTAAAACATATATGGGCCATATTTGGAACATATATTTTTCATTTTTACTAGGAATTTTTCTTACTTTTCTTCTCAATATAAAATTCCTTTACCGTTGCTAATTAAACAAGTATATGATATTTAAAAAAAAGATTTATACATGATTAGTATGTACAAGGCTGAAATATAATGTACCAATAATATTAATTATTTGATGTAATGTTCCAGAAAGTTGCGTTCATATAAATAGATCTGTCAAAAGAAAATTATGAACACTTGATTTTATCGTTCCCGATGAACTTCCGCATCGTAATATCAGCATGTGTATATAATCAGTAATGACAATGATTCTATAAGTCGATTAAGAATTTGATGTTATCAGCGGGGTATTAATATAAACTTCCAGGTGATGCAGGATCGCAAATCGATTTGATTAATATCATTGAACAAGGTTCAAAAATTTATTCTATTCCTTTCGTTTCAAAGATAACTCAAACCTATTTTTAATATGCTTATAGGGTCATAGTTTAGCACTATTAAAATTTCATAATCACAAAAGTTTATCAAGAAAAAAAATTCTTTTCAATTAGTTTCTTTTTTTTCTCTCTTATTAATAATCATTTTTTTCTTATTATTAGTAATTTTACCTAATGGAAAAACAATTGTAATGCAAATAACGTTATGATTTTAGTAATGAAGTAATTTCGTTAAAAGGTTGAGGCGAAATGTAATGCAGCAAAATCTGCAATAAAAACGGCACGATTTTTTTTTTCCTCCAGTATTTCGATCGAGTAAGAACATTTTATCTAAAGTATTATTACTGCTACTTCCAATGCATTTAAAATACTGCTTCCTACACACCACGACGGAGATATTACACACGTTTTTCGCAAAATTTTTTATCTCCATTTTGTACCCCGGAAAAATTAGCATTTATATGAATTTATTACGAACTTTTTTAATAAATCCATAACTTTATTAATTCATTTCACACGTAGCGAATGGTACAATTTAAATTGTCAGATTTTGAGTGGATATATTTCTGTACCAAAGGTTAATTTACATGTTATATATAATTAAAAACAAAGATCCTTTGTTTTTATATAACAAAGATAGTAAAAATCCATACATGGACATATGTGTTTTTCCTTTATCCATATCTGACCATATATGGTCGATATATGATAATAACTGATATAATATTCTAGCCATATATACATTTAATAATTTCCTTATATGGAAATCAGTTATTGCTGCATATCAACCATATATGGATCAAGGAAAAACATATATCCATATATGAATTTTATATTTTCTTATATGAAATTTATATGAGTTATATACGGACCATATATTTCATTTTTACTAGGGTAAGGTATATTGATTAGTATTTGAAGTAAAAAGTTTAAAAAATAAACCCTTGAAGAATTTAAAAATAAGATACTAAAAAAGAGTTAGTATGTGCCTTGTAAATGCTTTAAGTATATCCGCATTTAACTGCATTTTATTCGAGAAAAAAGAATTCATCTAATGAGTACCATAAATATAAATCAAATGTGAGTGCAAACCTTGGTAGTCAATGAAATCACGTATTCAGTTTTGAAATACTTTAATGTAACTATAAAACAATAATTAATAATTACCATATAGAAGTAATCATGACCTGATTAATAAAATAATTAAAATTATCCAAATTGAAGAGAAATAAATTTTTAAACACATAAATATAACAAATTAATTAAGCAATTAATTAAATTCATAAATCAGATAACTTACATATCTAATATTTATTGAAAAGAAATATTTTAGAAAAGTATAAAATGCTATTTTTGCATTTGCTTTGAGCATTTGCGAATTTTTCGACTTTAAAACAAAAGAAAAAGTAAATATTGATATTTTTATATCAGTATTACATGACAGATCAATAGAAAAAGTTATTTTAAGGCTAGAACGTGACAACATGATTATTATGTTTAACTAACATATTATGCCAACGTTTACTTATGTCAGTTTAAGATTGTCATTTTTTTTTCCAATGCACATGCACGAGAAGATTTACACGCAGAATTACGAAATTGATACGAGATACTATATGTGAAATGAATTATTTCAGTTAATTAATTTTATTACACGAGACTAATTTATTTGAATAACAAGAACTTGCTACAATTTTAAAAATACTTCTACATTGAAAATAATATATGAAAGTAAAGAAGAGACCAAATGAATGTCGATTAGGATTTTATAGAAATTGCAATCGCCACATTCCAAAAAGCACGAAAGTTCATATAAGGTTACGTTGACTTAAACGTCTTAACGCAACCTCGATTCAGTATTAGAATTGAACAATGAATCAACCTCCAAAGAAAAATTTGAAATCGCACTTGAACATGTTTAGAATATAGACTTTGAGGTAATATTGCACATTAAGCATTTCATATATGTTCATATATGTTTAAACAATTTCATATAAGTAAGTAAAATAAATTCATATATGACAATATATGTTTTCTTAATCTATATATGGCCATACATGTTCGATATATGGCAAAAATTGATTTTCATTTCATTTCAACATTTATTTAAGTAAAAATGTATAATCCGAATAATTTGTTGTACAATTATAATAATTATAACAAACGAATTATTTCACGTTCATAAATTAATAACAACGTTCAGTAAATATTTGAATAATTACTTAATTATAAGGCAAACATCTTTCAGAACATTTTTTCATCATAGCATCTGTAAAAGTTGCACTTATCTTGGGTATTCAAGGTATCGCGACCTTGACCGAAAAATAGATTATATAAATTATCTATTACTCATTTTATTCACACACCTTGCCTTTGCTATTTCCCATTATAAACAAATTTTAGGATAATTAATCGAGTTTAATACGGATCCGTCCAATTAACAAGTCTGTATTTCAATTTCGTGAATAATTGCGTCGTTCTTTGTTGCGTTTAAAGTGTTCAGAAAAAAATGTTGCAAGTTTGTAAACATTTGTTGCAGTCGCTCAAAAGCGCATAGTTTATACACTGGTATAATTTAAAATTTTAGATATATAATGTCAAATATTTTGCAGTGCTTCGCATGAACTGTTTTTTGTTCACTAAAGTATACCGCGACCCAAAATTATATTGGAAACTTTATCTATGTTTCCTTTACGCAAAATAAACGAAAAGTTACACGGAAAGATCATATAGAAATTTTGATATGAGAAAGTTATTTCTTTTATGAAGCATTATTATAGCAAAAGTTTTATACCAATGTACTTGTATATATTTTCCATCATATATTTACATTGTCTGGACAAATTTAATGAAAATTCTTACGAAATACACTCGACGCTCCCATTTTCAGCGAGATCGAGACCGGAAACGCTCCCATTTTCAGCGTGGCGCAATTGCGCACGTGTTTAGCGCATGTATATTTTCATTGGTTATTTCTATTCGGTTGTTTC